>PVKS010023633.1:0-32035 GCA_004027875.1 Aplodontia rufa | reverse complement strand
AGAGGGATTTACTATCTTGAATGGGAGGGGGATCTAAAAATGGAGGTAGTCTATTGTGCATCATAATCTTTCAATTTTGGCAGAAAAGAAAGCCATAAATCTTATAATTCACTGGTAATCAGAGAGAAATGCAAATTACCTAAAGATATCACCTCACTCCATTCAGACTGGCAAAGATGAAGAATACAAACAATAACAAATGCTGGGGTGGTTTGGGGGGAGATAGGAACACTAGCACACTCTTGGTAGAATTATAGACTGCTATAACCACTCTGGAAAGCAGTGTGGAGACTTCTCAAAAAACTACGGTTGGATCCACCATATGACCTATCTATCCCTCTCCTGGGTATTTTCCCAGAGGAGTTAGAATCAGCACATTACAGCAACACAGCAAAATCTATGTTCACAGCAGCTCAGTTTACAATAGATAAATTATGGAACCAACCCAGATGCTCCTTACTGGATAAATTGATCCAAAAGCTCTGGCATAGGTATAAAATGGAGTTCTACTCAGCTTTGAGAAACAATGATATTGCATCCTTGAAGGTAAATGGATGGCATTGGAAGAAATCAGGCTGGGTGAAGTTAGCCAAACTCAGAGAATCAAGGGTCAAATATTTTTCCCTCATTTGTGGAACTTGAGCTAAATCCAGGCTTGGGGAAAAGGTAGACAAACTCATGTATTAGAACCATAGAACAAAAATGCAATATGTTAATATTTATAAGATACAGTTGCAAGATACCACATGAGACATTTGAAGAAGCTATGCTGCATGGCTTTACAAAAATATAAATGCTTAATCCTGTTGTCAAATATATTGAATAACAAGGCATGATAGGAAGGGAGGAGAAGGGGGAATGTTGGAACTGAGATAAAGCAAGGTACATTCCAAGCATCTATAAGTTTGTCACTGTATATACTATAGTCATGTATGTAAAAAATATTCTTCATATGTATTAAAATTACGTCACTGTACTTGGGTATTTTAGGAAAAATGTAGGACCCAGAAGAGAGGCAAGGTTGGGAGGTGGGAGGTACAGGGTTATGGAGGGGAGTATATTGACCAAATTGTATTGCTATATTGTGTGTATCTATGAATATATGACAAAAAACTCATCATTATGTACAACTATAAGGCACTAATAAAAAAATTTAAAAATTTATGCCAAATAAAAAGTACTTTAACAGAAGAAAAAAAGAACAGAAATTAAACTAAGAATATATGAGTGGAATGATATCAAACTCAAAAGCTTGGGCACATCAAAGTACACAAGACCATAAAGAGAGAGAACTTATGTAATGGGAGAAAATATTTTCCAGGTACACCTCTGACAAGTGATTAATATTCATAATATATAAAGAATTTTAAAAAGCACCCAAACAAATATCCCATGCATAAATAGGCAAAATAACTAAATAGACATTTCTCAAAGAAATAAATAGAACTGAACAACAAATCTAAGAAATTATTCAACACCTTAGCAATCAGGAAATGCAAATAAATACTATACTGAAATTTCATCTCATTCCATTTAGAATGGCATTCAAGATTAGAAATAATAGTAAATGCAGGCAATAATGGGGGAAAACATTCATATATTTTTGTTGGGACTGCAAATTAGTACAAGCACTTTGAAAAACAGAATGGAGAGTTCTTAAACGACTGGGAATGGGACCCCCATATGACCCATCTATCCTACTCCTTGGAATTTATCCAAAAGAACTAAAATCAGCATACTATAGTGATGCAGGCAAGGCAATGGTTTTAGCAGCACAGTTCATAATGTCAAAGTTATGGAACCCAGCCCAGGTGCCTGTCAACAGATAAATGAATAAAAAGGTACTATATAATACACAGTGAAGTTTTACACAACCATAAAGAAGAATGAAATTATGGCATTTGCAGATAAATGGATGGAACTGAATAATATGCTAAGTGAAATAAGCCAGACTCAATAAGTTGAAGGTCAAATGCTTTCTCTCATATGAAGAAAGCTAGAGTGAAATAAGGGGAACACAAGAGAATCTCATGAAAACAGAAGGGAGATTAGTCGAGTAGAGGAAGGGAACTGATGGGGAGAGAGGAGGAACAGAAAAGGGAGGAACCATGAAATAAATTGATCATTGACCAAATTATGCTATGTACATATATGAATATACCACAGTGAATTCCATATTTATGTATATCTATAAAGTAGAAATTAAAAAATCAGAAAATAGAAGAAATATGAGTAAAGAAGAGAGAAGGGAAACAAGGGAGGCAGAGGAGGAGGGAAAGTTGAAGTATTAGGGATTGAAATTACAAAAATATTTTCCATGTGTGTATGGAAAGGTCATAA
The DNA here is from genome assembly GCA_004027875.1 of Aplodontia rufa. Classification (NCBI taxonomy): domain Eukaryota; kingdom Metazoa; phylum Chordata; class Mammalia; order Rodentia; family Aplodontiidae; genus Aplodontia; species Aplodontia rufa. The sequence continues at coordinate 29,695 of PVKS010023633.1, read as the reverse complement.
TGAACCCATTGCCATGTGACAATAATTCAATGATAAGATATATTTTAAGAAAAAGCAGAGAAAAATCTTAACATGAGACAATTTGATCATGACTAATTCAATACTTAGAACTGACTACATATAGAATACAAATGCATTATAATTGTTACTATGTGAAAAATATAGACTAGTGAGTCAGAGAAACAAATGATATTCTGTGATCTATTTTTTGGATGATTTTAGTGTTTAATAAATATTCATGAAAGGTTACCAGGAAGAAATGTAAAAATAGCAGACATTGTAACTAACTGAAAATCTATTTGAAGTGATAAAATATAATGACTTGAAGAAATATTTTGGATAAGTTTACATCTTGATGTTTAGGTAGAAAGCAACTTTACAAACTTGACTATTCAATTCGGTCTTTGTAATTCATGAGGAAATAATTTGCCTTTATGTGTCCTATTTGTAACAAGGAAACTACAAGACTATACATAAAATGTGAAGTTTTCCAGTACCTAAAAAGGATCACATCAATCAGATGACTACTTTCTTTGTGTTATTACATTGGACTATAGTTAAAGTTAGATTCAAGTTACCTTTTGCCACATCTGTGCCTTCAACTATTTATATAAACACTTTTGCTTTTTAATTCTGTATTTTAATAAAAACTTCTTTTTGCATTTGAAAGCACCCCAATATTTTTTCAGAGCAACCACAATCCATATCTGAATACTGCAATTAGCTAATTTTTCCCTTTTTTTTTGTTTTTAAGAATGTTGTATTATCAGGAATAATAACACTGTTGTGAGACATCATTAAATGGGCCAACTTTGTTTAAAAAGAGATAGGTATCAGAGGCTGGAGTGATGACTCAACAGTTTGAGTGCTTGCCTGGCATGCACGAATGAGGTCCTGGTTCAAATCTCAGCACTAAATACACAACTCAGTGTCAGAGAAAGCCCAGGTGAAAAAAATAAAATTGATTCTTTCTCCCTTTATTTCTGTTAAAAAAAGAGACAGATGTCTAATGTCTGTCTCACTGCACATTGAATTAATTAGTTCTTGCTAAAGATATGAAATAATGCATTTCTGATCATTTTCCAACAAATAGTGTGGTGACTAGGAGGCGTTCACTTCCTACCGAGAGTCTATTATGCTCCAACTTTATAAGGCTTTAAAGAAGTTCTCTTAGTTCAAGCTGCTATAAGAATACTATATATGGGCTGACTTAAATGCCTTAAACATTATTTCTCACTGTGTGGAATCTAGGAAGCCCAAGATCAAAATGCCTGTAGGTCCAGTGTTTGGAGTAGGACACCTTCATGTATCCTCATCTGGGCAAGAGAGAGGTATTTTTTTTTGGTTGTTGTAAGTACATTAATCTTATTCAGGTGGTTACCACCCTCACAATCTAATTGTCACACTGGGGAGGATTTAAATGTTCAGTCCATAAGCAACAACAGTGCCTTCTCTGGGTTAAAAACAAAACCTAGATATTTTAGATCTCAAAGGTTATATAACAATTAAATTTAAAGCAGTTAGCAGTGAAATACAAACTCACTTGTGCATTTATTGCAAAAGATAATTGTTTATTCAAACCAGTCTGCATTTGCTAGTAAAAACCACAATTGAATCTAGTCCCCTCATTCTCCCACTCCCTTTAAGTATTCACATTTCTGAACAAAATGCATTTTTTTAAAATTTTGATCCTTCTGAATTCTTAGACTAAATAAAGTGGCTCATTTGAGGAAATTACCAAGGCCTTTTTTAACCTTTTATTTTGTGACAAAATAATAGCATACTACAAGGGATCACACCTAAGGCTAAAAAAATCATAGCAATTATCTGAATCATTCTTTTTCGGAAAATTAGCAAAACTATGAAGTGGTATTTTTTGTGCACTCATGTTTCAAGGAAAGGATTAAAAGGATTTTGCTTGGGCTGGAGCGGTGGCTCAGGGGTTTCGGCGCTTGCCTGGCAAGCACGAGGACCCGGGTTCAAACCCCAGCACCACATACACAACTAAGTGTTGGAACAATGAAGTCCATTGTGAAAAACTAAATAAAAAAAGTTGTTTAAAAAAAAAAAAAAGGATTTTGCTTAACTTATACTTAGGTTCTGAAAGATTTTTTTCCAGTACAATTTAGGCCATTTTTCTATTCTGAGAAAGCAAGCTTTATTGAAAGAGAAAACTCAAAATTTATAAAATTATACATAGCTTTTAAGTAGGTTCAGTAAAATAAATTAGAAATTGGTATGATAATTCAAAATCAATGGCTCAGATCTATAAAATACAATAATCTCTCTAGGTAAATCAATTATTGGAAAATGAGGATCATCATTGTTCTGTTACCACTTGAAGGGCTATGCCACAGGTATCTGTTTCTATAACAACCAATGGCACCAACTACATGCATCTTACATGGACATTATGCCTTTCTTGTAGAGTTGCTTTTTAGCTAGTCTCTTCAATGTGCAGATGAAATCATTTGTGATTTCTGTGGTGGAATGTTCCAACTGGAGTCTAAGTAATTAAGATATTTCTAGCTTTTCCTTAAGATTATTGATCTATTTTGATAATTTCTTTCAATGGAACTAAAACTTAAATTAGAAGGTGACCTATCCTGAACCACGAATTTAATAATGACTTGTCAGAGGGGAAGTGAAGTGGTATGCACATCATCATTTGTGCCAAAAGTACTTATTTCCTAACACAGGTATCCTGAGGTTCAGCTCCACTGAGTGCTCTGGGTCGGTTTCACCAAGCATTGCATCACACTGAAAACCAAGCACCACTGCTTTTGAGATTGTCTCACAGTGTGTTTCACACAAAGAAGAGAATCACTCATTCTAGTCTTTTGCAAGAATTTGAAATTCTAATTGTTTGGAGGCATCAAATATCTTATAAATATTTTACATGAAAGAAAACTTCATCAACAGAGGTAGAACAAGAAAAGGATTTTTTATGTCTAAAAGAACAGTGCCAAATACAAGGAGTTCACTGGGCCCTTTACCGGGTGAGAATCCTGTTTGATCCCAATGCTAACAAGCCAGCAATTCCAAGGATGCGTTCATGTTGAGCCCTATCCAAACGGGTTGCTTGTGCTTATGTGAGGTTCCCCCTGGGCATGCCCTAACTTCCTGAGGTAAGAGAGGATCTATGTAGAAGCTAGGGCCTCCTGTGAGAAAACATGGAAATCAAAAGAGGGGCAGGTACACTTTAAATAACAGGCATTTCCATAACATTTTCATTCTAAAATTCAGAAACTGTTCCTTACGTGATTTATTTTATATATTCAACTTCCTCAGGGTGAATAAAGAGATGTAGGGTAAAGCAAAGCTCTTGGGTTATATCCCTAATATATTCAGCTTTTCTTAATGTACTATAAAAAGTTTGAGGTTAAGGTTTAAGTAGAATTCCAGAGTTTCTTTTCTGAATTGTAATGAATTCCTCATTATCCATGGTAAATTTCCTTGACCGTATCTGTGTATCCATTTGTTTTTTCCCTCACAGAGTATGGCACTACCTTACAAGTCTTCATAAAATATTTACCAAAGTACATATCACTGTAAGCATTATAATATGCCACAAAATGGATACCCTTTTCCATTTTAAAGAACATTTTGGCAGCCATTGGCTTAGATATTATGAATACATGAATTTATATTAATACATTAAACATATGACTTTGGGACAAGACAATGGTGTTAGAATTCATTTGAAGAGAAGTTAGGAGACTTTTTTATTTCCATAATATTTCATATGATATCTTCCTTCTAACTGTAATTTTTATCAACACCTTATTCATGAATAATTTTCCCCTTTTTAATATTTTATTTTAATTGCATTCATCTATTTATTAGTGCTCGGGATTGAACACAGGACTTTATGTACTCTAAGCATGTGCTATACAATTGAGCTATATCCCAAACCCCAAATGTAATATTTTAGAAGGTATTTACAAATGTATACTCAAAATTGTATTTTGTTTTAAACTAGGATTGATGAAACTTTAATTTTCATTTTTGATGTATGGATTACAATTGAACCATGAAAGCACAACTTATCTCAAAATTCAGGATCGCAAATTTTATGTCCAAAATTCTAATTCTTTGTCTAGAAAAGCCTCCAGGATCATAGAAATTTTTTACTTCTCTTAATTTTTCCTGTCTTCTATTTTCCAAATAAGTGTTGTAATTGTTGCTACCTTTACTTAAAAATTTCACCCACTTTTATTTCCAACCATAGTAATAGAACTTCTTAGTGATGAATCCTACCACTGAAAGGAACTGTAAGGATTGAATAAAATACATAACACAACTGTTTGAAGGCCTAAGAAAGCAGGTAGGAGGAAAGTCTATTGTTCTTTACTTTTTTGCCTCAGAAAATCTGCCATTCACATTACATATAAATGGAATTCAGGACAGCTTGAAGACTTTGGCAATGGAACTGGGAGGGGGGGAACCCAATTTGCTCAAGGGGCAAAATCATCAGAGAGAGGTGTCAAAAGAAGAGGTTGTCCTAAAATTTGCGGGTAATCTATCCCTTAAGGCACTGTCCAATTCTACCCTGTGTATATGCATGTCCTAGAAATTGAAGAATAGAATCTGAAAGGCAACGACAACGCTGAGAAAATACTTTTGCAGCCGTGCTACAAAGAAGTTAGAAATCTGAATTTTCAAGTGGTTAAAAAGAGAAAAGAAAGAAGGGAGGGAAGGAAGCAAAAGGGAAGAATTTCTACTTAAACAGCAGAATGCAATCCAAAGTAGAAAAGCCGAAGGACAGAGGAAGGTGGCAGCTAAGAACTTCCTTTGATGATGCCCCCTGCAAAAACACCAGTTTGAAAAGCAATTCACATAACAAAATACCTTCACCAAGGCTAAGAAAGAAAGGTGATAGACCATAGTTACTGAGTTTAGTATATTAAAAAGATTTCTTAAAGCAGTCAGGAAGGAAAGAAATGCCCATTTCACCCCTCCCACATCTCCAAACAGTGTATTTTGAAGGGAGAGTTTTCCTACTAGGAGGAAGGAGAGAGAAATAAATCTAGATTTTAGGCTTGAAATATAGTGCCGGGCAGAGTCTCCGAATTCCTACCCCAGATCAAAACTTATAAACTGTGCTACTAGAACTGCATTAGGCAGGCATCAAAAGATTCCCTCCATTAACCTCAGTGGGAAAAGCAGGAAACATGTCTCTACCCATTGGGCAGCAAGGCACAAAGGCTAGCATAGGATTTTTTATTAAAGGGCAGTGCCAGATTCATCACAGTGATACTGAGAACCAAGCAGAAAAACAGAGTCATGACAGAATTCATATATAGAGACTGTAGACCTGCCCCAACATCAACCAAAGACTGATATGCCTGTGGTACAGACTTAAGTATACATCATTGCTAGTCTTAGATAGAGCATATTCCCCATCATCAGAGACTACGAGGTCCCCTGTATCTCTGAGACACAGGTGCAACCCATCTTGGTGTCAGCCTAGGAAGCCAAGAGACTTCTGTTACTGTCTTCCAAACTCAGAAGTAACATCTAATTCTCAGAAAGACTTGTACCATACTAGGAAGGACTTATGTTTTGACCTGTATCACTACCAGCTATGGAGTAGGCCTGGGTAAATCCTACGCAGGTCTACTTCATAGCTGTGAGACCCAAGTTCAACCTAGCTTAGTGTTAGATTAGTGTTAGTGGTCAAGGGAATATTTTCACTATTACTATCCTAAACTCAGGTATTGTATGTGGATCAAAGACTCCATTCACTGGGAATAAAATGGGGTAGTAAGCATAGAACTTGCCTTGGAACTTAGTGCCAGATTTGTAAAATCTAACACTGGACACATAGAACCTAATGTTTCTTATTTCAAGGTCTCCAGGGGACAGAGCCTCTGGAAAAGTCCTGGTGCCACAAGGGGATGAACAGTCCCATTATATCTGATTCTATTTGGGTCAGCATCACCTGAGGCTGACTGCAGCCATGAGCCTGTCTCAGCATGAAGCAGATGGTATGAAAGTGTATAGCTTTCATTAGTGTATTTCCTCTAATTTTTGTGTCTTATATTTATGACCATGTTACCATTTTAAAATAATTTTAAAATTGCAAGATTATTTTTTAAAAGTCTATGGTAATTCCAAGGCAAAATTTTCTAACAGAATAAACAAAAATAACAAGCAAGGACTCAAAATACACTATTAGTATATAAATTATTTAACCACAAAGAGAGACAGAGGGGTGGGTAAAGAAAATAAAGTGAAACTAGAAAAAAATGGTACAAAATGGCTGCAAAAATACATTAGTTATCAATGAGTACACTAAATACAAGTGGCTTAGATTCAGTAACTAAAAGACGTAGTGACAGTATTAAAAAATTAAAATGATCCAAATATATGTTGCTTACAAGGAATTCACTTCAACTTTAAAAATCTAAGACTCACATAGACTGAAATTTAAGGAATAGAATCAGATATTTCATACAAATGGAATGAAAAAGAAAATAGGAATAGTTATACTTACATCAGATAGAGTTTAAACCAAAAGTAAAAAGAGACAAGAACATCATTATATAATGCTAAAACGGGCTAATTCAGCCAAAGAAAGTAGCAGTTCTAAATACGTATACACCAATTATAGGAACAAGTTAATATATAAACAAAAATACTAATAGACAAGAAGGAAACAAGAAACCCAAATATAGTAATACTAGAGTATTTAAATATCCCACTTTCCACCTTGGGTAGTTCATACAGAAAAAAATAAAAAATAAATTATACCACAGAACCAGACAGAGTGAACAGGTATCTATAGGACATTACATTTGATAGGTCTACAACATACCCTCTTATCAACAGAAAAACAAACAGACAAACAAAGACTCAACAAGTTTTGCAAACTTGAATTCATACTGAATATCTTTCTGACTAAAACACAATAAAATTAGAAATCAATATCAAGGAAAACTTTAGAAACTATACAAACGCATGGAAATAAGAAAATAAAGCAATTCACTTTTTTAATAACCAGTGAACCAAGAAAATAAGGATACTTTTAAATATTTGAAACAAATAAAAATGGAGACAAACCACTACAAAATCTGTGGTATACATCAAAAGCAGTACTAAAAAGGAAGTTTTATAGTACTCAATACATACATGAAAAACGTAGAAATATCCCAAACAACCTATAAAAGCATACCGAGGAACTAGAAAAACAAGAACAAATCAAACCCGAAATAGGCAGAAATAAAGAAACATTAGAGATCAAAGGAGAAATAAAGGAAATAGAAACTAACAACAATACAAAAGATCTAGGGAAAAGACTGATGCTTCTAAAAGAAAAAAATAGGTAACTGCTAGCTAGACTAAGAAAAAGAATGCTCAAAATGGAAAATTAAAAGTGAGAAATTATAAATGACATCACAGACATAGGAAAGATCATTCATTAGAAGTTATTATCAACAACTGTCTACCAATATAATTGATAAACTAAATATATTGGCATATTCCTAGATACATGCATACACCTTAGCAAACTGAATCACAAATAAATAGAAAATCTAAGCAAATCAATAATGTTTAATGAGACTGAATCAATAATAAAAAGTCTTTAAAGAAAAGCCCAGGGCTTGACAGCTTCATTGCTGATTCTATCAAACATTTAAAGAACACTAATTCTACTTAAGATTGCAAAAAAATATGAAAGAAATTTTAACAAACACATCCACTGAACAAAAATAAGAAATTCAACATTTTTAATGAAATCAACATGTAGAAATCACTACTCTTAACATATGCCTATTGCTACTTATCTGAAATAGAAATCAAGAAAGCTATCATTTAAGATAGCTACAAAAATGCATAGAAATAAATTTATCCCCCCAAAATGAAAGTTCTGTACAACAAAAAATTATAAAACACTAACAAAGGAAATTTAAACACACACACAAAAATTTGGAAAGACCACTATTGTTCATAGATTGAAGGAACCAGTATTAAGATGTCCATTCTAACCAAGGTGTTCTACAGATTCAATGCAGTCCCTATCAGAATACCAATGGCATTCTTCACAAAACTAGAAAAAGTTTAAAAAATTAGAGTGAAAGCACACACATACACGTATTCATACAAACCACATAACCAAATCAAATGTAGTAAAGAGAACTTAGCAGAAGGCATTTCACTAATATACCACAAAGCTTTAGTAATCAAAACAACATGCAATTGGCACAGACTAACTGAACAAAATAGAAAGAACTAGAAGTAAACTCTTGCATCTACAACCACATAATACCCAACAAAACTGTTGAGAATGGACATTGGAGAAATAACAGCATTTTCAATAAATAGTACTGGGAAAATAGGATTTGCAAAAGATTGAAATTAGTGAATTATTTCTAGCCAGTGAAAAAATTCAACTCAAAATAGATTAAAAACTTGCATATACATATAAGCCCTGAAATCATGGAAACTACTAGGAAAGGAAAAAAATAAGATAGGTGAAATGCTTCAGGACATTGGAATGGGCAAGAATTGTTGAACAAGGTCCTAAACCACAGAAAAGAACAGCAAAAATAAACAAATGGTATAACATAAAACTGAAAAGCCTCCCCATAATAATGGAAGCAATGATTAGAGTAAAAAGGGACAGAGAATATTTCCACTTACATATCTGACAGAGGTTAATATCCAGAATATATAAGGAACTAAAAAAAATCAATGTTAAAATAAAACAACAACAACAAAACAATGAATACTCCAATTAAAAAATGGCTACACATAATATCATAGATAAATCTGTTAAGGTACAATGTTGAGCAAAAGTAGACATATAAAAATTAATTCATACCACAGAATGATGTGAATTTCCAAAAGTGAATTTATTAATTTATATTGTAAAAAGCCTCAGTAGAAGTCATTGCTAATAAATTGGAATTTACTGAGAGTAAATACAAGGAAAGCTTCTGTGATTCCAATACCATTCTTCACTATAATCTAGGTGATAATCATAAATGCTTATAACTGCTTAAAGAAATCATAAAATAGTTATAGCCACAATTTTAGGTTATAATTTAACATCTACAAAATTATGAGAATAATCATATGTGAACACTTTGGAAAAGTTTTAAAACAAACATGATATTGTATATATCATTTTATTTCTAATGCTCAATTTCACTTTTGAGAACTCAAAATAAATGTGTAAATATTCCTTTCAATCAGAGCTTTATAGTTATATATATTAGTTGTGTTCATTCTGACAAATTCATACATTCATGGAAATCTATTTCAATTCATGATTCCTCCATTCCATCCATCCTCCCTCCTCTCTACCATTCTCTTTCCTTTACTCTGTTAGACTTCCTTTTGGTTATCTATTCATATTTCATTGGATGTTACTTTATCTTATCCTTCCTTCCCCATTTCCTTTATTACACTCTACCTTCCGCATATGAGAGAAAACACTGCACCTTTGAGTTTCTGAGTTTGGTTTATTTCATGTAGGCTAATATTCTCCTTCCATTTACAAGCAAATGCCATAACCACTCCTTTTTATGACATATGCACACACACACACACACACACACATACACACACACTGTGTGTATGTCATAATTTATTAATTCATTCATTTTTTGATGAACACCTGGGTTCATTCCAGAATTTAGCTATTGTGAATTGTGCTGCTATAAACATTGCTGTGGCTGTACAGCTGTAGCATGCCAAGTTTATCTCTTTTGGGAAAATATGAAGGCATGGGATAGCTGAGTAACATGGTGGTTGTATCCCTAGTTTTTTGAGAAATCTCCATACTGCTCTTCAGACTGGTTGTTCTAGTCTGTTAGTCCCACCAACAATACTTATAAGTATACTATTTCCCCCACAACCTCACCAGAATTTGTTATTTTCTGTAGTGTTGATCATTACCATTCTGACTGGAATGAAATCTTTGTGTATTTATTAGTATATTTATGTATATGTGTGAAAAAAATTTTTTGATATCATGGATGAACCCAGGGGTGCTTAACCACTGAGATATATCCCCAGCCCATTTTTATATTGTTTTTTAATTTTTTTTGAGACAAGCTCTCATTAAGTTGCTTAGGGCCTTGCTAATTTGCTGATTCTGGCTTTGAGCTTGCAATCCTCCTGTGTCAGCCTCCCAAACTTCTGGGATTACAGGCATGCACCACTGTGCCTATTTGTATAGCATTTCCCTGATTGCTAGAACTGAGCATTTTTTTTCATATATTTGTTCGACATCTTCAATTCTTTTGAGATGTTCCTGTTTAGTTCTTTTGCACATTTATTGACTGGGTTATTTAGGGAGTTTAGTGTTAAGTTTTTTCATTTCTTTATATATTCTGGACATTAATCCACTATAGGAGGCGTAGCAGACCAAGATTTTCTTCTATTCTATAAGTTATTTTCATGCTCCTAATCATTTCCTTTGCTGTGCAGAGCATTTTAGCTTGATGGCTTATTAGTTCTTTGTTTTATTTCTTGGGCTTTGGGGGTCCTCTTAAAAAATTTGGTGCCTGAACCTATATGATGGAGTATTAAATCCATGTTGGATTTAATATCATGGAGTACTTTTTCCATGTAACTGGGGTCTTCTAAAAATTTGGAATATACAGCCATCATGCATACTCTCCAGGTCCAGATATTTTGGGTACATCCCCATCATCAAGGGTCTCAGGTCCCAGGGCAGCATGTAGTCTGTTGTGTTCTGAACTGCCATATATCTCCAGAACCCCAGGACCTAGCAATGCAACTCTACTGCATACCCTCAACAACCTAGCAGGCTACCCAGCAATGCCAATAGACCTGGAACCTAGATCCAAATGAGGCCACAAAATGAGGCTGCAGGCTCAAGCAGGTTTCAGGAAAAAGGAAGTCATCAGAGAGGCAGTATTTGAACAAAACTGCAGGATGAAAATATAGAACAAATTATCAATGATCTGATTTCTAAAAGGAACAATGAGCTAAAAGAAGATTTAATGAAGGGAGTAAGTGAAAAAACTCAAGAGATGAAAAACTCTAGTATCAAAGACTAGACATACTCAAAAAGGAAGTAACAGCTAAAATCTGCAGTTATTCACAGCAGAAGAATGACAGAAGAATTTAATAACAGATTTACTTCTATAGAAAACAACCTCAGTTACTGAGAAAGAACTTTCAACAATAAGGATAGGCTGAGTAAGCTTGAGTGCACAAATGACAAAAAAGAAAAAACTCACACAACATGAGCAAAATTTTCAAAATGTCTGGGATGGAATCACAAGAAACAATCTAACAGTAATTAGGATACAGGAAGTAATTGAAATGTAAACAAATGGTATAAAGAACATTATCAAAGAGTTAAAGAAAATTTTTGCCATAACAAAAGAAGTCAGAAATGATCATCCAGGAAGCATACAGTATACAGCAGGCCTAATCACATGAGAGGCTCACTAAGACATATCATATTCAAGATGTACAACAGGGAAATCAAGGAAAGAATATTAAAAACTATAAGAGAAATGGCAAATCACATTCGGAGGCAAACTAATCAGGATCACGAAGGACTTTTCAGTTGACTCTAGAAGTAAGAAGATAATGTAAGGAGATCTTTCAGTTTCTAAATGATCACAACATGCAGACAAAGTACTATACCCAGCAAAACTCAGCTTCAAATTCAATGGGGAAATACAAACATTTCATGATAAGATCAAACTTGCAGCATTCATGAAAAGAAAACCAGCATTACAAAGAATCCTCAAATATAAACTCCAGATAGAACAAGCAAACACTCCTCAAATCCCACAGAGGAAATTCAATAAAGGTACACACTATAGACAAACAGGACAGCACAGAATTTACTAATAAAATACACTGGCTTTGAACCATAACCACATTACTCTCCTAACACTAAATGTGAATGGTCTCAACACACCATTCAAAAGACTCAGATTAGCAGATTGATTCAAAAACCAAAATCCAACAACATGCTGCTTACAAGAGACCAAACTTACAGCCAATGATATATAAAGATTGAGGGGGAAAGGATAGAAAAAAAATCCTCTAGGTGCATGGCCAAAGAAAGCAAGCTGGTGCAATACTTACTTCCAACAAAGTAGATTTCAAACATAAACTAATCAGAAGAGATAAAGAAGGCGACTATATCCTAATGAAGGGAACAATACAATAGGAAGATACAACCATAGTAAATATATACTCTCCAAACCCCAACACTCCCAAATATGTGGATAAATTACACCATCACACAAAACCACTTATGGACCTCAGCACAATACTAGGAGAATTTAATACTCCTGTATCACCAAGAGACAGATTATCAAATAAAAAAACAATGACGTGATCTCTAAATAACTCAATAAATCAAATGGACTTAATAGACATCTACAGAATATTCTCCTCCAAGTTGGGTGAATATACCTTCTTCTCAGTAGCACATGGATCCTTTTCCAAAAGTAGATCATATTCTAGTTCACAAAGGAAATCTCAGCAAATATAAAAAATTGATATTATTCAATTTATCCTATCAGATCATGGCACCATGACCCTAGCAATTAACAGCAAAAATTATAACAGAAAACACACATTTGTGGAGATGAAGAATGGATCCAAGAAGATATGAGAACAGAAATAAAGAAATTCTTGGAAGCAGGGGCTGGAGCTGTGGCTCAGCGGTTTCGGCGCTTGCCTGACAAGCACGAGGACCCGGGTTCAAACCCCAGCACCACGTACACAACTAAGTGTTGGAGCAACTAAGGCCATGTGAAAAAAACTAAATAAAATTGTTTCTCTCTTTCTCCGTCTCTCTCACTGTCCCTCTCTCTTAAAAAAAAAAAAAAAAAGAAATTCTTGGAAGCAAATAAGAATGAAGACACAACATATCGAAACCCCCAGGAGCATGAAAGAATTCCTAAGGGATAAATTTATAGCAATGAGTGCCTATATTAAAAATCAGGAGATACCTTGAATACATAATCTTATACTCTGCCTCTAACCCTAACAAAAGGAAGAACAATCTAATTTCAAAGAAGCAGAATACAGGAAATAAACAAGATAAACCTGAAATTAAATGAAATTGAGAACGAAAAACATTGACAAAACAAAGAGCTGATTCTTTGAAAAAATAAATAAAATTGACAGATCCCTAACAAATCTCACTAAAAGTAAGAAGGAATTGTACCAAGTCACCAAAATCACCAATGAAAAGGGAATAATCACCAGTGACCTCAAGGAAACCCAACAGATTATCAGAACATATTTTGAGAAACTATACTCCTCTAAATTCAATAATCTGAAAGACATGGACAAATTTCTAGACATATCCAACATCCCCAAATTGATGCAGGACAACACTGAAATTCTAAACTGCCCAATAACAGACACTAAAATCCATATAGCAATTAAAAGCCTTCCAAAGAAGATAAGCTCAGGACCAAATGGATTCCCCGTTGTTTTGCCACACCTATGAGGAGCTAACACCTCTCCTTATTAAGCTATTCCAAGAAACTGAGAAGGAGGGGATTCTCCTAAAACTGTTTTTGAGGCTACTCTAACACCAAAGCCCAACAAAGACATATCAGAAAAAGAAAACTATGGACCAATATCCCTGATGAACATCAATGCGAAAATCCTTAATAAGTTTATAGCAAACTGCAATCAAAAACACATCAAGGGGATAATTCATTACCATCTAGCAGACTTCATTCCAGCGATGCAAGGCTTTTTCAACATACTCAAATCAATAAATGTAATACATAAATTAAACAGAATTAAGGACAAAAACCATACAATCATCATCTCAATTGATGCAGAAAAGGCCCTCTACAAAATCCAACGCCCATTTATGCTCAAAATCCTAGAGAAGAAAGTGTTCAATGGAACTTATTTTAACAATGTAAAGGCCATATGTGATAAACCCTCAGCTAGTATAATACTAAATGGAGAAAAGTGGAAAACATTTCCACTAAATTCAAGAACAAGAAAAGGCTGCCCTGCTCTAACCATTTTTATTCATTATAGTTTAAGACCCTAGCTGGAACAATCAGGCAAGATAAGAAAATCTAAGCCATAAGTACAGGAAGAGTATCCGCCAGATAAAAAAAAAAAAAAAAAAAAAGCTCCACCTGAAAACTGTTTGAGCTTATAAACAGATTTGGCAAGGAGCAGGTTACAAGATCAACAATCATAAATCAATAGCTTTCCTATACGTTAACCATAAAAGTGTAGAAGAAGAAATCATGAAATCAGTCCCATTTACAATATCCTTAAAAGGAATAAAACACTTAGGAAAATAATCTAGCAAGGGAACTAAAACACCTCTATAATGAAAAGTATCAAACATTGAATAAAGAAATTGAAGACCTGAGAAAATGGAAAACAAAAATGTTCTTCGTTAGGCAGAATTATTATAATTAAAAAGGGCATTCTGCCAAAAGCGTTATACAGATTCAATGCAATCTCCATCAAGATACCAATATCGCTCTTTACAGATATAGAAAAGGAATTTATCAAGTTCATTTGGAACAGAAAGAAATTCAGAATAGCCAAAATATTACTAAGCAAGAAAGACAAAACAGATTGTTTCATGATACCGGATGTAAAAGTATACTATAGAGATGTAGTAACAAAAACTGGATGATACTGGTATCAAAATAAGAATGAATACCAATGGAATAGAATAGAAGATTGAGACGTACTCACAAATCTTTAAGCATCTGACCTTTAACAAAGAGGTCAAAATATAGCATGGCAGAAAGATAGCCTATTCAACAAATAGTGCTGGACAAACTGGACAGGAAGTTGAAATTACATCCTTCTCTCTCACTATGCACAAAATCAAATCAAAACGAATTAAAGAACTAGGAATTAAGCCAGCTACCATACTACAGCTAGAAGAAAAATTAGGACCAACACTCTAGCATATGGGAGTAGGCAGTGACTTTCTCAACAAGACTCCCAAAGCAAAAGAATTAAAGTCAAGATCAATGAATGGGATTCCAGTAAATTAAAAAGCTTTTGCTCAGCAAAGGAATTGGTCAAAACTGTCAAAAGAGAATCTATAGAATGGGAGATAATCACGGCCTTTGATTCCTTCATCAGGGGACTAATATCCAAAATTTACAAAGTACTCAAAATACTTACTATGAAAAATACAAACAATCAAATCAATAAATGGGCCAGAGGGCTAAAGACAAACCTCTTAACAGAGAAAATCGAGGAAGCCAATGAACACAGGAGAAAGTGTTCTAAAGCACTAATTATCATAGAAATGCAAATTAAACTACATTAAGACTTCACTTCAGTCAGATCGGCAAAGATGAAGAATATAAACAATAACAGATGCTGGAGGGGTTTCAGGGAGATAAGAACACTAGAACACTGTTGGTGGAACTGCTGACTGATTACAGCTGCTCTGGAAAGCCGTGTGGAGACTCCTGAAACAATTTTTAGGGTTGGATCCACCATAGGAACCAGCTATCCTTCTCCTGAGTATTTTCCAAGAGGAGTTAGAATCAGCACATTACAGCAACACAGCAAAATCTATGTTCATAGCATCTCAATTTACAGTAGGTAAATTATGGAACCAACCCAGATGCCCCTCACTGGATGAATGGATGAGAAGCTCTGGTATATATATCTACATATATACATATATATATATATACATGTATATATATATGTATATATATATATACATATGTGTATATATATGTACACACACACACACACATATATATGTATATACATACATACACACAATGGAGTTCTACTCAGCTATTAGAAACAACAATATTGCAGTCTTTGAAGGTAAGTGATTACAGTGGAAGAAATCATGCTGATCGAAGTTAGGCAAACCCAGAGACTCAAGGGTTGAATGCTTTCCCTCATTTGTGGAGGCTACAGCAAAACCCATGCTTGGATGTAAGGTTGTTCAAATTCATGTATTAGATTCTGCAAAGGTGTAGCAATACATAATCTAGGGGAACCACAAAAGTATGGGGGGAGAGGGGAACTGGGAAACAAGGGAGAGGGTAGGATGTAGGGAGACAATCAACAATGTAGCATACACTTTACCCACCTGAGAAGCCAAATAATAGTCATGCAATCATTTAATTCTGGAAAATACCAATCTAAACATATATATCTGTTGTAGGGGTGAAATATAGAAGAATCACAAGATGAGTTTGGGTGCTGTGGTGGTAACTCTAGCTTAAGAACAAATGCATATCATATTATTATTTCATATGCATTTATGATTGTACTAACTAATCTCCTTAATAAAAAAATTAAAGAACATTTGGGGCATAAATGGTTACTGTCATTATATCTTTTTATTAAATTGTTTCCCTTATTAGGATGTACCTTCTCCTAGGGGTTTACGGTAGCTGATATCTGATGAGGGTCTGGTTCTCAGAAGCTTCCCAAGAAATCCAACCCAAGAGCTGGAGTCTGATCCTCCACTCGCTGTTGCCCATGAGCGCAAACTTCCAAGGTTTAATCCCTGAGTGTACTCATCCCTGCCCACTTGGCCCCTTGGCTTGCTTGAGCTGGTTATATTACCCACCCAACACAAAGGAGATGTGAATTGGGTTCCCCTTAGCCCTTCTTACTCAAATAACCCTGAGTCCTCTACTCTGCACCTGTTTCAGTCATGTTTCACCCAGCACAGCCTAGGTCACATGGCAGTCACCCTCTGGGCAATCTTTGGGGTCCTGCAGTCATCACTGTGGTGCAACTGACCCAAGATGGCTCCTGACTCAGCTCTCCATGGCCAGTTGCCATACAGAACATGTTTTTCTCAAACGCTAGTGCAAATTGCATCCTCTGGCTCAGCTAAGATTAGACATTCTTTATTTCATATTTTTCTGTACCTAAACTATTTCCCCTCCCTCTTTTCTGTGGAAAGCTGAGCCAGAGGCACGCATGCAGCAGCTGGGTCAGCTCCAACATATTCATTTTTGTTCATTGTACTCAAGGTTCTGAGTCCCTAAGCCATTTTCAATGTCCAGTATGGGATTTTAGTGAAACTCTTCTGTTATCCATCTCACTGAGATGCTGTACACCTGCTGCTTTGGTCCCATGCCACAGGCAGCTTTGAATGCTGCCTTCCTCTAATCCACCATCTTCACCATCTTCTGTCTACATAAATATTCTTATTGATAAGAAATTGTTTAGAAATTTCTCTAAGCCAGGACAAATCTCTGATTTTTCAAGTGTCAGGTTCCCCTACAGAGTACCCTATCAATACTTAATTTATTAAAACTAATTTAAAAATTTTAAAGTTTCATTCCACTTTACCTTCTCTCAGTTCAAAATTATCTAAAGGAAAAGACATTTCCTTTGCCTAATGAACAGGTCACCGGAACCTTGCAAAGTTTCTTTGAAAGATGAAAAATCGTTTCTGTATTTGGGGAATCCAATATTTATTTGAGCAAGTAAAAAAAGTGTAGGGCATAACAATAAAATATTTTATTGAAATGGTGTTAAATAAGGAAGAGAAATAACATGGATATGAAAGTTTGGATTTTTTAATTTAAGGTTGTATTGTTCATAGTTACTTCTTCACTCATTATGAATTATATTTCTCTTATTTGTCAAGTCAGTAACTAATCAATGCTCTAAATGACTAACACAAATAAACAATCTCTTTGTGAAATATTAAGCATGTGAGCCCATGTTCCTCAACAAATATTGCTGTGGCTATTTTATTCTAAATCTGTGGGGCAGAAATCATTTTTAATGTTGATATTACCAATACTAATAGATTACAGTTGGACTGGAATAAGAAGTTCTGCCTTCAAAATAATTTTTTTATTAAAAAGCCTATATAAATCTTTTATCCTATCCCATTTGTATATTTATAAAATTATGTGATATAAGTGAGCTGATATGAACTTCACCTGATTTTTTTACTCTAAACTCAGAACTTGGCTTCCTGACCACTGTCCATGTTTTTCTTTACCCAAGGTGCTGAGACAGAACTGGCACAGAAACAGCATCAAGGTGGGATGGAAGCCTTTTCTCACCCACCCACTCTTCCAGACCTCTTCTACCACACTGAGGATCTCTACTGACTTTTATTTACTTATTTTTATTGTTTATACCATATCAAGTTTATTGATATTTCCATTTGTGATCTAAATTTTATTCCATTTATGTGACTCTTTAAGAACTAAAACAAGAAAATTTCCTTTGCCAACAGAAACTCAAACTCACTAATTTAATTTAATTGCTGGGGAGAATTTGACCCCATGGCTGGTCAGTAAACCCTCTAGCTGGATGACTCGCAGAATGGTATTTCAGCAAAAAAATTAAATCATTAACTTTCCTGTTGATGGGTGCTGTTTAGCCTGTCAATCTTTTAACAAAATATTAAACACAGAGCATCCTGTAGATAATTTAACACCTATAGCACATAGGGCAATCTCATCAATAAACCTCAAACCTAGCCCAATTTCTAATTAGATTAAATTGGAACTGTATTCCCATTTCTAGGCATAAAATATATTTACGTAAGTCTTAACTCCACTACCCAGACTTTCTGACACAAATTTTCTTTTTTAAATTAAAAAAAAATAATTTACAGTATTAGGGCTTGAACCCTGGGGTACTTTACCACTGAGCCTCATCCCCAGTAAGATATTGATGTCAAGCATCATGTAATATGAGACCCTAGGGATGTTATGTCACCCAAAGTGTATCCTCAGTCCGATCATGAGAAAATTTCAGGCACAAACTGAGGAGTCTACAAAGTAGCTGAGTATTTTCTCAAATGTCAGGCTTATGAAAAGACATAAAATACTCAGGAAGTAGCGCTAGTTCCTTAGGAGACTGAGAATACTCACAACAATAAGGGAAATGTGGCTTCCTGGATAGGATTCTCAAATGGAAAAAGTACATTAGTAAAATGTGTATTAGCATAAACGGGAACAAAGCCCACAGTTTAGTTAATAGTGCGCCAATGGCAATTTTTAAGTTTTGATAAATGTTCCGGATGATACTTAAGTTAATGGAAGCAGAGTGCTATGGTTAGGGTGTGCTTTGTCCCCTAAGACATTGTGTGTAGGAAGCTTGGTCCCTAGTGTGTCAGTGTGGTAGCCAAAATTTGGGGCCTAGTAATTGGTTCTTAGGTCACTGTCCTAAGTACTGCTCTGCAGTACTTGCACACAGTGCCATCTGCCATTAGTCACTCACTGGAAACTGATGGAGATACCCAGTCTTGAACTTTCAGCCACCAAACCTGTGAGATAAATAAACCTTGTTTCCTTAGAATTTTAGGTTTCTTCAGGTATTTTATTTTAGTAGACTAATATACCAAGTGATGGGGTTTTGGAGACTCTTTATAATATTTTCACAGTTCTTTAAATCTAAAACTTTTGAAACAGTCACTATACAGCTGGTAATATGTATCCATGTAGTTAATACATATTTATTGGATGCCTGGAAAGTCCTAGACATTTGAAAAGGCACTGAAGAAATAAATCATGGATTCATGCTATTTAAAGTATACAAAGACAGACATTATAAAAATAATCTAATAAATCTTTTGTTGCAAATCTTAATTAAACTGGGAAATTACATGGGAAGTTCTCAGATAGGGCATTACTTTAGAGCAATCTTAGTTTATAAGTACAGTATCATGCAAGTAATTCCAAAGGTCAGAATGGAAAATTTCCAGAGAAAATTAAAAATTATTTAAAATTCTTATATCATATGGTATATTAAAGTCAACTTAATGCACTCACATATAAGCAGTAAGAAAGAGATGAAAAGTAAGTATATTTAGGATCAGATACCAGTTGGTTGGAAGAGTCACGTATGACCCAACTGATCCTGTCTATATAATATTCCTATGTTCTACCTGTCACTCAGCTGCAGCACCTTTCCTACTAATGACATGTGTATGGTGACCACAGCTGAGGTTCAAGCAAAGTGGTCCACTGACAGAAAATATCTGGGGCTCAAGAGCAGGACATTCTTGCTCCATCTGAGAAACAAAGGGAGAAGCAGGGTTGGTCATGACTGCAGCTTGGTGAATAGCCATGATTTTATTTCTGTGCTTGGGCAGAAAATGCATGGGACCAGAATGAATGTCACAAATATATAGCTAAATTAAGATCTCATGAATTTGGAGTGCTTCAGATACCTCATTTATAGTCAGAATATTCTGAACACTGAGTGCCTCTCATATATGTAGTATCTATTATGTATCATGCATATTTAGTATATAATGAATATTTAATATACAGATTCCTCATGAATATTAGATATATTTCAGTCCCTCCAACTCTTCCTAGCTATTTGCAATCCTCACAGTCTTCTTCTAACTCTACTACATTTGACTTCTCCACAGTTAGGAAAGAGGTAGGGAGGGAAGAGAAGTCTAGAAATGATTTCTCTTATAGAATTCTAATGATATCTTAGTATATTTGGGATACAAGGATGTCCCATGCTTTCTTTTATGGAACATTCTGTGAGGTCTTTGAAACCCCTTTCCTATTCCTAGGAAGTTCTTATTACTTGTTGTTCATGGACATGAATGATGCCTGGTTTAAGTGACACCCTGTGGCCTCCTCTTAGCCGCAGGTACCTTCTGTTGGATGGTGCCCTGCTGCTCCACAGAGTTTCTCAAGTGTGATTGAACCTCTTGGAGTCAGTGCCTGAACCAGGAAGAAAGGAAGTTAGCTCATTGGGAGAACAACAGATTGGTTGAGTGAGTTAGACACAAGGTCCCTAGTTCATAGAAGCCCAGATGTGACTGTCCCGAAGAAAGGAGGAAGGTATGCTCCCTCTTCATCCCTCCTGGAAGCACACCAGCTCCACTCTCCAAACACTTTCTCACCATTGGCCTCTATCCAGGTACAAAATAAGAACTGCCAACTTGATTAACATCCTTGTGATCACCCTCATTTATGATCTGGCCTTTACAACTACTCTTACTAACTTGAATTTAATACTATAGTTTTTAATATCAACACACAATTACTATTTTTTAAAAAAGAGAGACAGTGAGAGAGAGAGAGATACAGAATCTATTTTTTTCAGTTTTTCATGTGACCTTCGTTGCTCTGACACCTTATTGTGTACGTGGTGCTGGGGTTTGAACTTGCATCCTCGTACAAACCAAGCAAGTGCTGTAACCACTGAGCTACTACTCCAGGTCCTACAATTACTATTTTTAATCAGTGTGTTTATGTATGTATATATTCATCTATATTTATGTATTCTATACATTTTTGCATATCTTTATATATTTATATATAGTTTTTGTGGAGGTAGGGATTAAACCCTGGCCCTCACACATGCCATGCAGCTGTTCTATCACAGGCTACACATCCAGTGCTTAATTATTAATATCTATTCTCTTTACATATTCTATTTATGTTTAGATAAGCTATATTGTAATGACCTCTAAACTCTTCCAGATAATTTTACAACAGTAAAAATTCTAAATATATCCATACATCCTGCTTTCACAGACACTTAAAAGGAAAGCTGAGAGAGAAATCACTTAAATATTTTTTAAAATGTGACTTTTTCATGCGAGAGCCACTTTGGGTGTGATTTGGAGAACGCTCCCTATGACGTGGAGCTCTGTGTCCACTGAAACACAGCCAGAGGTAACATGACAATGTCATTCTGTACACTTATCATCCAAGAATTAAACTGAAAAGATGATAGTGGTTACATAGTATTATTAATTTAAGGTATTGTATAAGCAAGTCAGGGTTGAGATACAACGCATGAAGCAAGGGAACATATCCTTAGGAAAGCCTATGAATTGACAATTTTCCTGTCACCCCCTTTTCCGCCTTCTTAATGACAAAATATAGAACAATCTATCACCTTGCAGAAGGTTGATCTGATTCAATCACAGTCAGCTAGGCAGAAACTCAACTGAAAAATGACCGATTTGAAGTCACTCTGAAGACCAAACAAGCTCAATTCCCTTGAGGCCAACTGAAGAGGAAAGCAATGGAGTGGTGGACTCTGGAGAAGGGAGCATAGCCTCAGCCTCTTCAAGGCTGGGCGTGCGTTGCTTTAGCGCGGGCAGAGCAAAGCTGCATGAATTAACATGATGAGCACCAACACAACAATCTGACTTTGCCTTCTGAAGCCTCTTCACTCTCTGACTCCAATGTCTCTAACCTTTTTATCATAAATTGACACCATGTTTCTGGTGAAGATGATGCCAAAAGGTCACTGAATCATTTTCTCTTCTTTGAAGATACAAATAGAAAAATACAGATTTAAAAGTGCATGGCCCTGCTGTAAAATCTAATAAATAGTTAATCTCCGAAAACTAGAAAGCAACAACAGTGCATGCCTGAAGCTATCAGTCCCTGAAGGTCTATATTCAGAACCAGGCAGGGACAGCAGAACATTTGACTCAAGTGGTGTCACTGGGAGCAGAAGTTCCTCATGAAAAACAGGGAAAAGGAGACAAGATCATTAAGTTAAAAGCAGGGTGTGATACACAACTTTTACTTATGAAAATAGAAGAAAATATGAATAATGTTCCTGTCAATCACACTTGGCAATGCAGCTCATATATCCTGCTTTCCTTGGAAGTAGCAGAATATATAATGCACGAGCTGGTCAGTCACCCTGGAGTAGGAACTGAGTCTCGCACACCCGAGGCTCTGTTGTCAGGTAGGAGCCCTGAAAAGCGGAAAATAAGCAATAAAAAAACTTAAAAGTGAGGGGTAGACACAGAGAGAGAGAAACTGAGAGAGAGCAAGAGAGAGAGAAAGTGCGTGTATATGAGAGAGTGCCTTCCCCTTAAATCCAGCAAAATAAAATACTGAATATTTCAAATACAATAGAATCATAGAAGTTACCAATAAAATAAGTATTAACTCTCTAGATAAAATGAGAAGAACATAGCAATGAGACAAAAAGCTTTGACAAAATTCTGTTCTGAGTCCTCTAATTAGTGAATAAATAACATCCATAAAAATAATAACTTAAGATAGCACCTTACGCTAGTCAGAATGGCAAAAATGAAGAAAATAAACAATAATAGATGCTGGAGGGGCTGTGGAGAGATAGGGACACTAACACACTGTTGGTGGAGCTGCAGACTGGTACAGCCCCTCTGGAAAGCAGTGTGGAGAATCCTCAAAAAACTAGGGATAAGCCCACCAAACGACTCTGCTATTCCACTTCTGGGTATCTTTCCAGGGGATTTAGAATCAGCACATTATAGTGACACAGCAATATCTATGTTCATAGCAGGTCAATTTACTATTGCTAGACTATGGGAACAACCCAGATGTCCCTCACTGGATGACTGCATCCAAAAACAGTGCTACATTTATACCATGGAATTTTACACAGCAATTAGAAACAATGATATTGCAGCCTTAGAAGGTAAATGGATGGCTATGGAAGAAATTATGCTGAGTAAAATCAGCACAACCCAGAGAACCAAGGGTTGAATGCCTCCACTCATCTGTGGAGGTTGGAACTAGACCCTGGTCATTCAGAAAGGTGGTCTATTATCATGTGTTAAATCCAGATAAGGTGTAATGTTATACAGCCTAATACTATTTTAGAGATATTGTGGGTAAGGGAAGGGAGGGATATGGGTGGGTAATTAGGGGGGCACTCCTGGGGGTAAATCTAGTATCCAGAAACTATACACATTTTATATTATTTTGTTAAAAGCTTGTGTGGTGGGCTGGAGTGGTGGCTCAGTGGTTTCGGTGCTTGCCTGGCAAGCACAAGGACCCGGGTTCAAACCCCAGCACCACGTACACAACTGAGTGTTGGAGCAACGAAGGCCATGTGAAAAACTAAATAAAGTTGTTTCTCTCTTTCTCTGTCTCTCTCACTGTCCCTCTCTCTTTTAAAAAAAAAAAAGCTTGTGTGGTTGTTCAAAAATAAAAAAAGAAGTCAAAATGTATGGAAATGAATAGCAAACATATGTAAGAAATATCCTGAAACTTACCATGCTTGTACTATTTGTATAAGTCACAGAAACAATTTAGTAAAATATTAGAATTATTAAAGTCTACATTGCAAGTCTTATGTGCTACTTCACATAACAATGACACAAATTGTGAAAAAATACCTGAAATTTTATAGCACTTCACTTCCTCTTTAACTTTACAACTGAGAGTATTTGATATGGTGCCTATAATCTGTTTTATTGAAGACATATTGAGGGTTGTGGTTCGGATGAAAGGTGTTCCCCAAAAGCTCAATATGTGAGATAATACCGAAAAGACTGAAAGGTAAAATGATTGGGTTATGAGAGCTTTAAGACAATCAGTGAGGGATTAACTGGCTACTGAAGCAGGCAGGGTGTAGCTACAGGAGATGGGTCATTGGGAGTGTGCCTATGGGATATACATTTTGTATCTGGAGTGGATTCTCTGCTTCGTGAGGTAAGGCCTTGAGCTACTTCCCTCCACTACACTCTTCCCTCTGATGTTCAGCCTCACCTCAAGCCCCAAGGAATGGAGCCAGCTGTCTATGAACTAAGACCTCCATGCTTGCCTTACACCGGGAAATGGCTCCCAATTGATTTTAAAAAATATAGCAAATTCCCAGACATTGCCTATAAAAAATGTACAGTAGATCAAGGAGAGAGCAAACATATACTTTTAATAAGAATTCTAAACAATTCTTATTATCAGGTTTGTTTAAGAATTTCCACTTCAGAATTCTACATATATCCCTAATTTAAATTACATTTTTGTAACATTTTTATCTATAGTATCTATTAAAGGTAACTTAGCCAACTTTTAAAAAATTTCAAAGAATAGTTTTGAGGTTTGCATTTAACACACACAAATGTGTGGGGGTGAAAAGGAAGACAGAGGTCTTTGGAGACAGGCATTATTTTAATGGAATAGAACAATCAAATGTGAAAGTTGAGAAATCTCTCTTCTCACCACAGCTCTTTCCAGCTATCAATGTTGACCGTTCACTAAACATCCACAGATGTCAATTTCCTCATTAATACATAGGAAAGAAATAATGAAAGAGCATGTCTCTGGAAAGTATTGCCATTGAAGTAATAAAGAGACATGTACCAATCATGGAAGGCTATCTGCCAACCTAGAAATATATGATTTTTAACATTTGGTTCCTTTTGACCTCTGTCCCATAATATGTTTAATGATATAGTTAACTGTTTGGTAAGGGGCTGGAGCGGTGGCTCGGTGGTTACAGCACTTACCCTGCATGCCTAAATACAGGGGTTCAAACCCCAGTACCATGTACACAACTAAGTGTCAGAGCAACGAAAGCCATGTGAAAAACTCAAAAAAAATTTGATTCATTCTCTCTCTCTCTCTCCCTGTCCTTTTCTTTCTTTCTTTCTTTTTTTAAAGACATCTCGTAAAATCTTCGTTCAAACAAAACTAAGTCTTAAGATAGGAGCCACTTCAATTCTTAAAATTACTTCTCAAAATAGGGTGAATGGGAACTGTTCTTTATAAGGGTGTATGAGTTGGGTGAATTTACACCTGGTCATGTAGACCATGTAAGTTAGGCAGACACAGTGCATGATATATTTACTTTGAACACCATGAAGTGAAGCAAGGATCTTAACATGACTCTTGATGAGAATTAATTTTGATAAGTAAGGTGTATAGTCGGTTCACAGAAGCAGGAATTTCCTGGAACAATCAGCGAAATTATTTTTGTCTGATTCAGCAGTGCTTAGCACAGAAGCAGAAAATATGATTCCTTCTAGAATTGTTTAGCCTAAGAACAGAAGTGTGTTGATTTCTGTTAAGTCCTAAACAAAAACATGTTTTACAGAGTTTTTCCTATTGTTTGATAATTATTAATTTCAAATTATTTTTCACTGAATCTTAGCATCTTTCCATCATCGGTGCTCTATACGTGGTTCATCTTTTCTCTGACCCCTTAAACATCTCTAACTAGATAATCTCTCAACTAGGGATCCTTTGTCTCTACCCACCAGGAGGATACTCACTAGGTTCATTCCACAGGACCTTCAGGATCATGATTAACATCTGGTCATTTACAAAGGACAATATTAAATCCCAACAAGGATCCATACTTTCAATATTCTCAAAATCAATCAATTGAAAACTCTCAACTAATATCCCCAGGAATGATTCCCTCCAGCATCCATGGATCTGACCTTAGGGATTCTTTGTGATCCTTTCTACAGAGCACAGAGGCTGCATACTGTAAAGTTGCCTGGGTGGCATGAACTTTCATTCTAGAAAATAAAACTTCAGAAGCATTTCAAATAAAAAAAACTTCTGGAATAGAAGCTGGAAACTGAGTGTGTCAGCAAGCTATCAAGTTGAAGAAAGGTCAGAAAGGGGGTGTGGGGGCCAGGAAGAAGGAGAAGGAACACAGAACTAGGATCTGTGAGCGAAAGGGGAGGAGATTTCACATGGGATCCCAGAAACATGAGTTCTTTGTATTGAGCCCTTATTCAATCCTACAACAAACCTGTGACAGATTGTTATTTCCATTCTGTACAGGTGGAAAGTCCTAGGCACAGAGGAAATAATAGAAATGTCCCAAAGTCAACAGCTATAGAGAGAGGCAGACTGCAATCCCAGCTCCAATGCTATTCCTCCTTCTCTCTTCCTGCAACCAGATTTGAAGGCTCAGACCAATCTCCTTTTCAGTAAAATAAGAACACACAGCTAGCTTTTAATATTCGTCTCAGAGAAGCCTGAAACTTCATCTGCAGCAATACTCGATTTTTCTTGTGTATAACTTCTCATTCTGCATGTGTCTGTGTGGCTTGTGTAAAGGTGACCTTAGTCCCACTCATCACACCAGCCACAGCAAAGGTGATAACAATGATGAAAGTACCCCATCCCACACTCACCCTAATCGTCAGTGGTGCTTTTGCAGACATTATTAGAAAAAACAAATTAAAAGATGTTTTATTATAGTAGGAATACTAAACAAGTAAGATATAAATTTGAAATTGTTGGATTCTATCATGTTGTTCAATTGAGAATAAGTGAGAGAGAGAGAGAGAGAGGGAGGGAGGGAAAGAGAGACAGAGACAGAGAGAAGGACTGAAAAGTGTTTTTAAACTGGTAACATAATTTGAATCCTGAGTTTAGCAATTTCCTAGACAATTTCAGAATATCACCTATATTGGTCCCTGCTTTGGCTTAATTCCTTTTAATTTGGAGGCCCAGAAAAAGTCATAGTAGATTACGATCAGGAAAAATATGTTTTTTAGAATTATATTAAGAATATTTTTTCAAAAAAATGCTCCAAATTTCTCTAAATATACAAGAAAAAATGATGCCAAATTCAGGCTAAATAATTTATTTTGGTGATATTAGCCTGATGCAGCTTTCTACTTATTTTAATTCAAAATGCCTAGTCATCCTTTAAGCCAGTGTTCAAAAGCTACATTTTATTAAGTGTAGCCCTTGGCTCTCTGTAAGAACATTTTCCCATTTGTCCATTCCCATAATATTGTAGTCCATGTATTTTTATCCTTCAGAGAGACTAATATATTTGTGGAAAATTGTCAGCATGCTTTTGTGGTTTATTTTTCAACTCTATATCTAGTCTGGGCTTGTTGGACTTGAAGTCCAATTAGCATTGTGCAAATTCTATACCTAGATCTAAAAGAAACCTATAGCTTATACCTTCGGCCTCCTGGAATGCTTCATCCACCTTGGAGATAGCTTGGGCTTAGGCTCCTGGAGGAAAAGAGACACATAGGGCCCCAGTGAAGGCTGAAATCAGATAAAGCAGAGAAGAGGTGTCCTAGCCGTGCTTAGTCCAAACTGTCAACCAACAGACACGTGATTAAATATGTGATAGCTTCACTGAGCCACAGAGTTATGAGCTTGGTAGATGCAGAGTAATGAGCGGTTGATAGATGTGTGAGGTTTTTCCTCTAGGTCTCTAACCCTTCTTCTTATTTCTGATTTATTTGCATATATTTACTACGCTGAATGAGATCTCCATGCTAATGTTTCCAAGAGGTTGTTGTTTGTAAATATAAAACTGAGTTTATTAAATTTGTACCTATTCTGACAAGTTTATTTACTGTTTCCAGTGGATTTTAAGTTTACATAGGCATCCTAAACTTTCAGGATAATTTTTTAACAAAGATGTTTCATCTAAGTATGTATTTTTTTGTCTATTTATATTGAATAGTACTGCAACAGACGAAATAACAGTGATAGTGGTGCTGGAAATTCTTTATTTTTTCTAAATAAAACAAATTTTTCAGTGCTCCAAAAGTCAAAGCAGCACATAATCTAGGAGTACCATAGATATGTAGGGGGATGGGGAAAGAGGTAGGAGGTAGGGGAGAGGGAGGGATAATAGGGATGGATATGTGAGTGGGAAAAATAACAATGTAGCTTACTCTTTGCTCTCCCAAAAAGCCAAATAATACATATGCAATCTTTTAATTCTGGAAATTGCACAAAATTAAAATTATCTATATATGTATGCATGTTATATATAAATAGGTATGTGCACATGTGCTTGTGTGTGTACATATATAAAAATATTTATATATGTTATGGGGGTAAGAGCCCAGAAATAAATCTATACAACTTCAAACAATTTTTGACAAAGACAACAAGAACACTTATTGTAAAAAGGACATTATCTTCAATAAGTAGTGCTGGCCATAAAGAAGTAATAAATATTTGAGGACATAAATGTTTAATGTGATTTAAATATCATGCAATGTATACATGTATCAAATGTGACATGATACCCTTTAATATGTACATTTATGTTCTCATCTATCAGTTGAAAACAAAAAAATAGATAGTTTCATTATAGATTTTCAATCACTATCTGACAATTACTTAAATGAAAGTATTTTTAATTGAAAACATTTAAAATTTTATCATATGCCTTTTGGCCTTCAATCTAGCTTTTGCAGATATTTTATACTATATATATACATATATATATATAGTTCATTTATACTGATATCATCTATTTTATACTGTAGTATAAATTATTTACATATATTACTTAATATGAAATCATTCTAATGGCAAAAAGAAATCCTCCGGTTTTCTACTGTATTTCTTAATTTAGTTTATGGTGTAATCTACTTTATTAGAGACTTTTAAGTTATTGTTTTAATCATTTCTTCTTCCTGGTTCTCTAATGATATTTATATCAATGTTTCAAATGAGTTTTCTTTCCATGTACTAAATTTGATGTCAAAGATGTTTGAGTTTTAAAAATAGTTTTGAACTTTATTTGCCCTCTGTGCTCTATGCAAGTTTAAATATCACCAGATGATCAATTCCTTGAAATACTGATGAAATCTGCCTCTTTATCGTCTGGCTCTTGACCATATGCAGGATGTTAGCGATGTGAAGGGGAAGATGTTTTATTCTTGAGCATGGTTGTTTTTTCCCATGTGATAGATGTTTGTTTTCTGTTA
Organism: Aplodontia rufa; assembly: GCA_004027875.1. NCBI lineage: Eukaryota > Metazoa > Chordata > Mammalia > Rodentia > Aplodontiidae > Aplodontia > Aplodontia rufa. The sequence goes on along the minus strand of PVKS010023633.1, from coordinate 303 downwards.
CTTCACCTGTTGATTTTAGCAATTTAGTACTTTCTTTTTTTTAATTTTTTTATTTTTGAGCAACCTTACAAGATTTTAACAAGACAATATAAAATGTGTATAAGATGTGTATATATTCTGGACATTGCAACTGTCTCCAGGAGTGCCTCCCCCCAATTACCCTCCCTTATCCCTCCCTTCCCCTTCCCATTATAACTCTAAAAATAGTATTAAATTGTAAAGCATTACATCTTATCTGAATTTAATTCATGTTTCTAGACCAACTTTCTCATTGTCCAGGGTCTAGTCCCCACCTCCACAGAT
>PVKS010023632.1:0-32148 GCA_004027875.1 Aplodontia rufa | reverse complement strand
AGAAAACATTTGACCCTTGAGTTTCTGGGTTTGGCTAATTTCACTCAGCATGATTTTCTCCATTTCCATCCATTTACCAGCAAAGGCCATGATTTCATTTTTTAAATAGTTGTGTAGAATTCCAGGGTATATATATGTGTGTGTGTATCACAGTTTCTTGATCCAATGATGGACATCTAGGTTGAGTCAATAATTTAGCTATTGTGAATTGTGCTGCTATAAACATTCATGTTGCTGTGTCACTGTAGTATGCTGAATTTGTATCTTCTGGGAAAATATCCAGGAGTGGGATAACTAGGTCATACAGTGGTTCCATCCCTAATATTTTATTTTTGTTTTTTTTTTTAAAAGAGGGAGAGGGATAGTGAAAGAGAGAATCACTTTTATTTAGTTTTTCATGTGACTCTTGTTGTTCCAACACTTCGTTGTGTAAGTGGTGCTAGGGTTTGAACTCGTGTCCTTGTACTTGCCAGGCAAGCGCTGTAACCACTGAGCCACCATTCCAGCCCTAATATTTTATTTTTAAAGAGAGAATCAATTTTATTTAGTTTTTCATGTGGCTTTCATTGCTCTGGCACTTTGTTGTATACCTGGTGCTGGGGTATGAACGCATGTCCTTGTGCATGCGAGGCAAGCGCTGTAACTGCTAAGCTATTGCTCCAGTCCACCATCCCTAGTATTTTGAGGAGTCTCCAGACTGCTTTCCAGAGGGGTTGTACTAGTTTGCATTCCCACCAACAATGTATAAGGCTTCCTTTCCCCCCCCCACAACCTCTGTTGTTTGTGTTCTTGAACTTTGCTCTTCTGACTGGAGTGAGGTGAAATCTTGATGAAGTTTTGATTTGCATTTCCCTGATTGTTAGAGATGTTGAACATTTTTTCATATATTCATTGGCCTCGGGGTTGGGGATTTAGCTCAGTGGCAGAGCACTTGCCTAGCATGCGCAAGTCACCGAGTTTGGTCCTCAGCCCTGAAAAAAAAATATATATATATATATATATTCATTGGCCTTTTGAATTGCTTTTGTTGAGAAGTATCTGTTTAGTTCTTTTGCCCATTTATTGATTGATTTGTGATTTTGGTATTAAGCTTTTTGAGTTATTTATATATCCTGGTTATTAGACCCTTACCAGAGGCATAGCTGGTCATGATTTTCTCCCGTTCTGAAGGTTCTCTTTACATGTTCTTAATTGATTTAGGGTACCCATCCTTTTAAGTTGAATCATTCTGGCATCTCATTTAAAATATTTTATTTATTTATTTATTTTTGTACTAGGGGTTGAACCCAGAGGCACTGAGCCTCTTTTTATTTTTTAATTTCAGACAGGGTCTTGCTAAGTTGCTTAGGGCCTTGCTAAGTTGCTGAGGTTGGCTTTGAACTTGAGATCCTCCTTTCTCAGCCTCCTAAGCTGCTAGGATTACAGGTGTGTGCCACCATGCCTGGTTCATTTAAAATATTTTATTTGGAAATAATTTCAAACTTAGAGAAAACCTGCAAGAACAGTACATGGAACTTCCATATTCTCTGCTCAGATTCTCTAAATTGTTAACCTTTTATCACGTTTCTTTTTTTAAATGTATATAATAATTCTTTTTCTGAACTGTTGAAGAGCAAACTGCACACTTGATGGCCTATCCTGTAATACTACAGTATATTTTTCCAGAACAAGGATACTTTCCTAAACAAATCATAATCCAATCATCAAAAATTGAGAAATCAAGGGGCTAGAGAGGTGGCTCAGTGGTAGGTAGAGCACTTCCTGGCATGTGCAAGGACCCAACTTTGAACCCCAGCACCACATACACACCTAAGTGTCAGAAAAACAAAACCAGATGAAAAAGCAAATAAAATAAAAAAAAATTGGGAAACCAACATTTATACAACAGTGAAGTCCAACCCACAGACTTTTCAAATGTTGTCACCTGTCCCATTCTCTCTCTCTTTCTGGTCTACAATCCAATTTAATATCACATTGCGTTTAGTTGTCATGTCTCTTAAATCTTCTTTAGTTTGGAATAGCTTGTTAATGTTTTTCTTTCATGACCATGTCAGGTTTTTTTTCTTTTGAGAGTCAATTTTATTTATTTTTGCATCTGTTTTTGTTTTTCTGACATTTAGTTGTGATACGGTGCTGGGAATTGAACCTGGGTCCTCACACATGCCAGTCAAGCACTCTACCACTGAGCAACTGTTCCAGCCCCATCACGTCAGTTTTAAAAAGCAAGTACATTCAACTAGGGTTTGTCTAATGCTTTCTCTTGTGCAGCCTCAGATCGTACATTTTGTTGTTGTTGTTTGGCGGGAGTGCCCCCAGAAATTAAGCTGTGCTTGTCTCAATGTCATGATGTTGACCTGTCCCATTGTTGAAGATGTTAACTTTGACTACCTGATCAATATATAGAGAAATAGTCCTAAATTATGCCAATATGCTATTCCTTCATAGACGTTTAGTCACCTGCCTTGGTGTTTACTAATGACTTGCCTGAATCACCCACCATTATAATATTAGCCACATGGTGACTTTTGAAATCCGTCATTTCTTCTTATTAGTTAACATTTTTCTGTAAGGAACTTTCTATATTCAGCAATTTCATTAATTTATTTGTATCAGCATTGACTCACTGAATTGTTGTTAGTCAATGGTGTATTATTTGTAACTATCATTATTTATTATAATGCTCAGATTGTCCCAGTTTTGGTCAGTGATAATCCTCTCAAACTGAGACCTGTATCCATTAAACATATCCCTAGCATTCTTTGAACATTTTCTAATTTTATGCTGCAATAGGATGTCTCAAGCTTCTATTATGTCCAGCTCTAGAATCAGTAATTTCTCTAAGAAAAGGTGTGTGTGTGTGTGTGTGTGTGTTTGGACGTTTGGTTCTGGGGGTTGAACCCAGGGGTGTTCTACTGCTGAGTTACATCCCCAGCCCTATTTATTTTTTATTTTGAGACAGGGTCTCACTAAGTTGGTTAGGCCATCACTAGGTTGCTAAGGCTGGCCTTGAACTTATGATTCTCCTGCCTCATGAGTCATTGGGATTACAGGCATGTGCCACTATGCTGGGCTCTAAGGAGTTTTTAGTGGAGGATATTTAAAACCAAGATCTAGATGCTTAGTATGTTGATTGTAACTACATTGTCAAACGTATACATTAATTATATCCATCCGCCCACCCATCATCCATCCTTATCCATCAAGTATGAATTATCATCAGTAGCTCCAATTTCAATCTACAACCCCTCTTTTTCTAGCTTCTCTCATTCCTTATATGTAAAATTCCTTCTCAGTAACCAATTAACCTGGCTCTGATCTTCAATATATTTATTTTTTTGCTCAACTCCCTGTATGTAACCAGTCTTCCAATCATGTTGATTGCATCTTGGCCAGTTTTCTTCTTGACCCTGCCAACTTCTCAGTCCCAGCTCTGATGCTATCTCCTTGGCCAGTATCTGCCTTGGTTCTCTGTCTCCCTGTGGCTTCCTCTTTTATGGTTATGCTGCCTCCTTCATGGGGTGAACAAGATGGGCATGGAAGAGGAAAATCCATTCTGTTATTCATCTGGCTCCTTTGTGAGAACTCTACATTCTCTTCTGGTATATACTGAGAATTTGGTCCTTGAAAACATTATAGTATGCTGTGTTATTTTATAACTTAAGGTGACTAATACCTGTAGGTTAATTATTGTTTAGTGAGAATAGGGAAAGAGAATAAGCAGGAGCAGATCCATGGAAGAAAATATTAGGAAGTATAAACAGTCATTATTCTAGTTGGAGGTGAATAGAACTCAATTCCAATCTTAGTTTTATAGGGACATTGCTTCTGTTCTCATCAGTGCTTATGCCCTGAAACATGAGAGCTTGTCATAGAAGGGTTGGTTCGATGGGAGTGGGGATAGGAGGTGGTTTTCCAGATCTGTACTGGAGTGGAATGAACATTTTAGAATGGCTTTGGTATCAATTGGCCTTCCCAGAACAGAGCCTTGTAGTTAGGATAGATTTCCCAGGGACCTTCTACTAAAACCAGATCCCTGACCTGGGCTAGAAGTCAAAATGGCCTCTGGAGGGCAGAAGAACACCATAGGATCCTTCCTCATCCTATGACTTCCATTTTCCTGTTCATTGTTGTTAAACTTCAGAACTCTTTAGCAGACCAACTGTCCTGCATGATTTATCTAATAAACTAGAAGGAAAAAGAGTTTGATGTTCTGGAATTGACCTTAGGAAAGATAAGTAACATTTATCTAATGTTATAGAGTTAGACTTTGGCTCATAAAAATAAGCGGGTAAGAGCAATTAGCAAATTCAACTGGAATAATGTTAATGACAATGATTTATTCAGTGCAGTCAATATTAACAGTTTGTACAACGAAGTTCCTTGACTAACAGTGGATGGTAGTTGCCCACATCCTGTACATCGGGCTATGTAGAACAGTGGCCAAGAATGAGGATGGTCTCAAACTGCCTAAGTTTGATCCTGATGACACTGTTTACTAGATGAGTGTCTTTAGGAAAGTCTGTTATTTTTTTCTGTGCCTGAATTTTGTCATCGATAAAATTTGTCATCTACCACATGGGGGCTGTTATAAGGTTTAAGTGAGAAAACACAAAAATTTCATTTTTGTATCCCAAATTTATAATGTTACTAATAATATTGGCATTATTTTCTGAAACTAATATGTATGAGATAAAACAAATGAGTAATTATTGTCAATGTAGCTAGGACCAAGATTGTCATCCTAAGTGATTAGAGGTACAACAATGTAAAACTGAGAAGTAAAAATTTTCTAACTTCTGTTTCAAATGCCTATCTTATTCAGTTCATGGGATTTTTTCTTCCCCAAAGAATCTTTGTTTTTTAGAGAAGTTTTTGGTTCTTAGCAAAGCTGAGTGGAAGTTACAGTGATTTCCCATTTATCCTCTGCCTACATACATGTGTGGCCTCTCTTCTGTTACCAGTGTCCTGGCTGAGAACAGTACATTTGTTACAAGGGATCAGCCTACATGGCCACATTAAATTCACCCCAAATACATAGTTTACGTCAGGGTTCACTCTTGATATTGTTTAGTCTATGGGTTTGGAGAGATGCCTAGTGATATGGGCTCACCATTATAATTTCATATAGAGTAGTTTCCCCCCCCCAAACACATGAAGTCTTCAGCAGTGTTTGGCATATGACAAATACCTGATGCTTGTCAATTTGTGGTTGTGGTTATTATCATTTTAATTAAAACATTATGTATTATTATCATTTTAAGCTGCAAATTCATGCTTAGTAAAAAAAAAAGTAAAACTACCATAACAAATCTAATCAGCTGTCTCATCTTGGCTCTACTAAAGCTGCTTATTACTCTTGACTGATTAAGAAGTACAAAAGCTCTCCTGTACTCCTCTCTACCAGTTTGAAATAGTTAAGATTGAGCTTGTCCACTCTGAAAAAAATAGCTGTTCAGGTCCAGCTGAAGTTCTCTTTACTTCCATTTATCATTTTCTCACTAGAAAGTTTAAATTGCTCTTTATAGATAATTGTGTTCCACTAATGCAACCAGAGTCTGTAGATACCTTCTCTTTTCATTCAGCCTGTCCAATTCTTACTTCAGAGGGGTTTCCTTGTCAGGCAGACCTGAACCAAGCAATTTGAAACATATTTAACTCCCATTTAAAAATCCTTTTTAAAGAAGAAAGATGAAGTAATGTTGGGTGGAGCTCTGAACTGGGAGATAGCCATTATTCTTTTTCAACATTATATCTACTTACAGATACTATTGTGCGCCTTTTAGGTGAAAAGCAATGTGCTTGCCAGACATTTAAGAGATTCAAAGGAACCAGACTTTCCTTTCAAAGAACTCACAACTTAGCAGAGAAATGAAACAGCTGTGATATGAGGTTGAATGAACAAATGCAGAGTCTAGCTTCCTAAAAGTATGCTGAAGGAAAGAGGCAAGGCTAGGTGCCCTGGGCAGCCAGCACCCATTCTCGTGCATTTTGTGCTCTCCTTTGGATCTCTTTGTATCTGGAGCCCTGGAAGAGTGTTCCCCAACCTACTTCGTTTTCAGGATTCTTGACGCAGTTTATGCAATGAGGGGTATTTGGGTAGATTTGGAAGGAAGAAGGTAGGGGAGACATGACCTGCTTCTCTGGCAGTGCTGGTGAGTGGATGTGTTGGTTTCCTACATGTGAGCTTTCGCGTTGGTCATTGAAGGGTGTGGTGTTGGCAGTAGTTTCTGGTAGGTGCCTCACTGCTTGGAAGCAGCTATTTCACTCAGTATTCAGTCTAATAAACCTAGGTCTCCCACAGTGCCATGCTCCAGTCTCCACTGAGCCTTCACTTATCTGTTTCTTATCTGTCACCTAATTTGTCTTCCTTCCTTCCTCTTTTACGTTTTCCAATCTTTATGTCCCAGCTCCTAGTCAGTAAAAGTTGCATATCAAGCCATCAATTGATATATTTTTTTAAATGATTAGATGAAGGAAGGAAAGAAAGAAAAAGAAAAGTTATAGGCTTAAGCGGATCTATGAATGGGGTGGGGGTATGGACATACAGGTTAGGATGAAAAGAGGAAGAAAACAGAGTAATGATTGGACGAGTTGAGAATGGGAACAGGATGAGTGAAAATGTGGCTGTTCATTAGAGTAATATCATTGGGCTTCTAATATTCTCTCTATATGGAAAAGACAAGTAGTATGGTTTCATCACTGTATGGGCATTTGTGAAAGGGTGAAGGTCAGGATTGGATGGGCATGGAATTTGTTCTACTACAGTTTGGGTACTTGAAGAATAAACTGTCTGGTGGCCAACCAGTGTGAGTTATAGGGGAACATGCCAAAGGACAATACTAATAGGAAGATGGGTTATTTACATGAATGATGGGGCAGGATGCCCTAGGCTTAGAGTCAATCATAATATTTGTATAGTACTTTGCAATACTAAAAGCGTTTCTCAGTTGTTGTGTTAGTCAGCTCTTTGTTGCTGTGACCAAAATAACTGGTAAGAACAATTTATAGGCGAAGTTTCTTTTGGTCCACAGTTCCACAGTTTTAGTATATGGTTGGCCAAGTCCATTGCTCCTGATTCAAGGTGAGGCAGGACATAATGAGGAAGGGTATGGTGGAGGAATGCTGCTCCATTCATGAAACTAGGAAGCAGATGGGGGAACGGGACTGGACAACATGGAAGATGTACCCTCCAGGGCATGTCCCCAGTGACCCATCTCCCTAGTCATGCCCCACTACCTACATTCCATTCAGACTAGGATGGACTGATGAAGTCACAGCTCTCATAATCTAATCATTCCTGCATTAATAGGGAGCTTTTGGGAGATATTTCCTAACCAAAGCATAACAGAGGTATTATCTTTTTTTATCCTTAGAGCACCTTTGTGAGAAAAATATGTACTATTTGTAAGGAAAGAAGCAAATGAAGGAAATGGAGAGGAGAGCAGCAGCTCAACAGTAACAGGTTTATTTGGGAGGAACCTGTGAAGGGGGGCCCGGTAGAGTCTGGGACCCTCCTGCCGCTTGTAGCCTAGGGTAGATATAGTGGGAATGAGGGGAGGGGGCCAAGGTTTGAGATTTCTGATTAAAATGGGAATTTTGGTAAGGTGTGATTGTTTTCCAATAAGGGGAGTCAATAGATTGCAATAAGGGCCTGAGTCAGTAGATTTTGAAACAGTAGGGGGTTTGCTGTCTGCCTCACATGAGTGGTTTCTGGTAATTTTCTACATCCATCATTATTAATAATAAAAATGAGTTTCACAAAAGCACAGTGCTTTTATAGGCAAATAAAAAGAAATTATAGATACACAAAGGAAAAGAATAAAAATCATTCTTATTGTCATCATTGCTGGCATCTTGATGTTGGCCTGTGAGAGCTTTTCGGGGCATATTTATTTATTTATTTTTGAATTAAAAAATGGAATCATATTATATATTTTAGCTTACTTTTTATACTTAGGCTACTCTGAACATCTTTTTATGACATTAAATGTTTTATTCATGGTTATTAATGACTATATAATATTCCATTTTCAGGCTATTTTATACCAAGATTTATTTAACCAATCACTTATTAATAGCATTAACTCCCATTTTTAATTTTTGTAACTCATGTTGAGATGAATGTCTCTGTAGTTGTCTTTACGTACTGTCAATTATCTTTTTTTTTTTTTAAAGAGAGAGAGGGACAGTGAGAGAGAGAGAGAGAAAGACACAATCAATTTTATTTAGTTTTTCATGTGGCCTTCGTTGCTCTGACACTTAGTTGTGCACATAGTGCTGGGTTTTGAATCTGCGTCCTCGCATATGCCAGTCAAGCACTGTAACTGCTGAGCCACTCCAGCCTGTGTCAGTATGTTCTTAGAATAACTGCCTAAAAGGTGGAATGACTGAATGAGTAGGTTTGCAAATTTTAATCCTCCTTTTTTTCTTTCACATTTCTAGACTGTGCTTCTGATGACTGGTCCTTGACAAGTGTTTGTTTTTGTGAATCCTCTATAACATAAGGTAGTATTTTTTTTTGTCAATTTTATGTGGTGAGATATGTATTTTCATTTTTAAAATTAGAAACTGAAGTGGAAGGAGGCTATTGATGATCCAAGAGAATGCATATCAGTGCCCAAATAAATCCAGGCCAACTCTCCTGTCCACATGATAGGGGACAGACAGATGTGAGTGGTGGGAATATGTGGTTAAGGGAATAATTCTATAAAATGGGCCTACTGTGCTTAACTCATATGCTTTCTTTTCCAAGAAACAATTTACCTGTGGCCCTGCTTGGCTTAAGTGGACAGGATATATTACATTCCTCAGCAAACTACCCGTTATCTGTAGGAGAAATGCTGATAAGAGGAACACAAGTTACCCTGAAGGGGAAGACTTTTGTGACCCTTACACAGACCAGATCCCAGAAATCGAGATACGGATAATTCCCCCTAACTATAAAATTTGTAAGAGCAGGTTCCAATTAGAACCAGTCAGCATGGGCCAAAGTGACTTAGAAAGTTCTGGCAGTAGCAACTTAAAACCTGATGTCTTCCTGCTGTCAGTAAACAATTAAGAGGTGGACTTGGGAGGGACTCTCTGGAAACTTCCCTGGGAACCCTAATAAAACTGGATGGCAAGAGAGGCCATTGTCCCTTTCCTCTTTGATAGGATACGCTCTCTCCCTTGAGAATATGCCCTTATCGCTTTTCCCATCCCTCCAATACATTCATTCCTGTTACCCTGAGTAACATGGCAGAAATCTTTCTGACTTGATTGCAAGAATCGAGGTTTGAATGGGGGCTTTCATGGTGCCTCAGTTTTCTGGAAGGCCCCAGCCCTGTAACACATATACCTTCAGTTATTCCTCTCCCAGGGATACACTGTAATTTTAGGGCTATGTTTCCTCTTAAATAAAGTGGATGGCAAGTTACCTGTATCACTAGTTTGTTTCTTTTTATTGTTGAGTTGCGTTCTGTGGTGTGGGAATTCCATAATATGTTTATCCTTTCACCAGTTGATAGACATTTAGGTTGCTTCCAGTTTTCAGGTTTAAGGCAGCATACAAGTCTTTCAGTAAACATATGTTTTAGGTAAATATCTAAAAGTTGAATTGCTGGCTTGTGTGGTAAGTGTATATTATATGAGATAGTCAAATTGCTTTCCAAAGCAGTTGTATCAATTTACATTCTCACTAGCAATGTATGAGCATTCTAATCGCACTGAGATTCTTATAGGTTAAATTAACAACTCTGCTTTAAACGAAATAAGGAAAGAAAGTTTATTTATTCTGGGCTAAATATGAGTGACCATGGCCTGTGAACACAGATTCAAGTTAACCTGAATGATGTGTTCCATATGTAAGAGATTATGTGAATTTTTTTTTTTTAAACTGGGGACTGAACCCAGGGGAACTTCACCGCTGAGCTATATCCCCAGGAATTTTTTATTTATTTTTTTATTTTGAGATAGGATCTCATTAAGTTTCTGAGGGTCTCACTAAGTTGCTGAGGCTGACCTTGAATTTGTGATCTTCTTGCGTCAGCCTCCCAAGTAGCTGGGATTACAGGAGTGCATCACTGCGCCCAACGGTTACATGAACTTTTCTAGTCATGGAACAAAATAACTCAATACCTTTACCAATAACATTAGTGGGAGCATCAGATAGGCAGGCTACAGCAAGGCAGGGAATTCTGTTTTGTAGGTTTCAGATGTTATTTCACATTATTCTTAGCTCTAGGGTTGATAGAGACTAGATACATTTTTAAAAAGTATCTATTCCCTAGGAGAATGTTAGGTCAGATACTAAAGCTAAGGTAAATAACTGTTAAAGGACCTACAATAGTCCAAGATAATTTTGGCTCTTGATCTGCAACATTTCATCTCTCCAAGGTTAAGCAGACGGCAAAATATTTAATACAGATCAACTTCTTCAGCAAACCTTAGTTCACAGGATTTTTCATATACACACTGTACTTTCCCCACTATCATGGGCCATTGTGAAAGGATTGTTTTCTTCTTCCCCCCATAGTGAAACCTCTAGAGAGGGTTTCGTAATCTGTTTCAGTTGCTCATTCTGAGTTAATATAGCAAACTCTACTGTTAGGAAACTCTCCAGTTCAGGAACAGAGAATGCTGAATCCCCAGCTTTTTATCTTGACCATTCCTCATCACTTCTCTGATTTCTCTTTACCTTTTTTATTAAGATGACCAAAATTAAAACTTTGGAAATTAACCAATTATTAGTTCCAATGATTTTATTTATTTATTTATGTATTTATTTTTCAGTGCTACGGATGGAATCCAGGGTGTTATGAATGCTAAGCATTGACACATGTTTTAAATAATAGTAATAAAAAAGTGTAGGATAGGTTTCTGGGTTTCTCTTACTTATCCTTAAATTTTTCTCCATCTGTTCCCTCTGAGTTTTAGTTTGTGGACAAAAGCATTTCCTGGTGGTTATCTTTCCCTTCAGTCTGACTTGTTGGAAGGCTTTCCTCTTCCTACCCGCCCCAGCAATGTCTTTCTCAGGCGTCTTCTAATTCTCTGCCTTCAGTCTTGGTGGGGATCTGATCACCTCAGCGGTTTGCACAGGAATGACAAGGCCTGGGGCCCATTCTCAGGCCTCTCTGCATGCAGAGCTTTTGGTTCCCATGCTGCAGAAGGAAAGAGAAAGCTGCATGGTGCTCTGTCTGTGTGTGTCCAGGAAAGGCCCAGTGGTCATTAAAGTCCTAGAGTTTCTCCTATCCAACCAGAGGAAGGTATTCATTTCCACTTGAATAGAGGTACCAAGCTCTTTTTTAGACTGGAGCTGCCTATTTTGCATAAAACAAAGGAGTTATACATTAGCATGGGGTAACTGGCTTTTCTCAGCAGCTGTCTACAATGACTGGAGACAATGGTTTAATTATAAGCTACCACAGTTTAAAGACTCATAACTTACACATGATCTCTGAACAAAATTCCACCATTCCCTTAGAAGAGATTTAGACTGGTTTGTGGCTCTAATGAAGAGCCCACTTTGTCCTTTTCACTTTCCCACTGCTTCCAAAGCATTTCCGCTTAATTCAGCCTCTGGCCTTTGCTAAAGTTGTTCCCACAGCCTGGGATGCCTTCCCCCCTTCTTTTGCTTATCTATTACTTCTCTTTCAAAACTCAGTTCAGGCACTTTCTCCTTTATGTACTTTTTGTTTGTTTTGCTTTTATTATTATTATTATGATTTTTTAAAAAATGACAAGCCCATTCTGAATTCTACTATCTGTGAACATTCCAGTGAGCTCTGCATGATTTAACTCAGATTGCAGTTCATTTGTATGTGTTGATGGTCTTGTCTTCTTTGCAGAAATGTGCTATTTGAGTATCCTTATCATTTTCGTGTCCCAGCACCAAACATAAAGGTCCTGGCAACATAAAGTTTTGTTGCACTACTGAGTGAATGAGTGTTAGGCATATGGCAGGTACTCAATAAATAATTGTTGGCTGATTGATTGTAGGAAATGCTAGGTAAGCTGGCTTGGTATCACCATTTTAATGCTGATCAGTATGTTTGCAGAGGTTCAGTTAGAAATTATACTCTCCCTCAGTGTCTTCTTCCAGCCTTGACTTCTATTTCCCTTCCCCATTCAAAGGGGTAAATGACCTAAAAGAGAGGAGAAATAAGGAGGATAAGGATGAATAAACAGGTGACTGGAAAATATTTTAAAATATTTTGTACTCTTGGTTATAAATTATATTCAGCACTACAGGTTGGAATTATATCCATAATGATTATATGAAAAACGCAGGACAAAGGTTAACTGAACTGGCAAGGTTTTGCTTTCATGTAGTTGGTAAAGTCCACTGAGTATAGTGCAAATTTCCAAGGATTATGGGGCATTTTTGAGCAATGGTCCCATCCAAATGGCCCTCTGCAGGCAGGGAAGTTTCCCTGGATATTATTAGTGGAATCAGGATTCAAGAATGTATTTAGGCAGAAGACCCAGATTGGTATCTTTTGTGTCTTCTCAACGGCCAATTCTCTTTCCTATAGTCTTGAGGTTTTTCCAAGTCGACGACTAGGGGTGGTGGAATGAGAAGAGAGCCACTCTGTACTCCCTGGGCTCCTGCCTCCAGCCCCCTGAAGAGGCCTTCCAGACTGAGGAGCTAGTGGGGACTTAACTCAGGATTCCTCTCCAAGTTGTTTGGATTATTAAAGCAGAAGTGCAATTATAGGTCTCTGGGGAACGAAATAAAAATGAGTTCTCTCATTTTTTTTTTTAAAGAGAGAGAGAGAATAAACTTTTTCCATCTGGCCTTTGTTTCTCCAATGCTTAGTTGTGCATGTGGTGCTAGGATTTGACTGGGTCTTCACGCATGACAGGCAAGTGCTCCAACTAACTGCTGAGCCACTGCTCCAGCCCTAGTCCCCTCATTTAAAAAATTTTTGTAGTATGTGACAGATATGGAAAATTACAAGAAATCACTCATGTGAGCCAGACGGCAAATCCCCTACTCACTGTTTTGAAATCTATGGACTTTGTCCCTTATCGGAATCTATTGACTCTGGGCCCTTATCAGAAAAATCACAATCTTCTGAAACTCCTGTTTTAACCAGAAAACTCGAACCTTGACTCCCTCCCCTGTCATTCTCTCTATATCTACTTCAGGCTGTAATCGGCGGGTGGGTCCCAGACTCCTCTGAGCCCCCCTCCACAGATTTCTACCAAATAAACCTGTAACTGTTGAGCCGCCACTCTCCTCTCTTAAATTCCTTCATTTTGCCTCTTTCCTTACAGTGTCTTTCCAGAGAATAGAACTGCAAGGGGTAAAGTGGAAAATGACCCATAAAAATAGATGCAGGGGGATCTTGTTCTGTCTATAGGCAGCAATGGGAGGTTGAAGTAATAATGGTTGCATGAACAAATGTGTGTGTTGCAGAATATCCACTGTCTCGTAGAGCACCTACCTTTTTTTTCTTCCTCCCACTGTGGAGTGAAACCAAGAACACTTTACCACTGAGCTACATCCCCAGCCCTTTTTATTTTTTATATTGAGGCAAGATTTTTCTAAATTGCTAAGAGTCTCATTAAATTGCCCAGGCTGGCCTTGAACTTGTGATCCTTCTGCCTCAGCTTGCTGAGTTGCTGGCATTCCAGGCGTGCACCACCATGCCTGACACTGAGCACCAACTTTATGCTAGACCTAAACCAAGTCCCTGTCTTTAGAAGGCTCATGGTGAAGTGGAGGTGAGCAGGAACTAGTCTTGAATTTGCAGTGCTCTAAGTGAAACAAATAGGTTTTGAGATAGAAAATTGTAAGGTGAGAGAAGCTATGTAAATAGTCAAGGAAATCTCTCCTGAAGAATGGCTTTTATTTTTATTTTTTTTTAAAGACAGAAGGACAGTGAGACAGAGAGAATCAATTTTTACGGAGTTTTTCACATGGCTTTCATTGCTCTGACACTCAGCTGTGTACGTGGGTTGCTGGAGTTTGAACCCATGTACTTGTGCATGCTGGGCAAGTGCCTTAACCACCAAGCCACCACTCCAGCCCCAAGAATGACTTTTAAACTGAAATCTGAAGAGTGAGCTGAGCTCATCATAGGAAGAGCTTGGAAAAAAATACCTTTAAAGCAAAGGTTGTGTGCAAAGGCCATAGTGTGGGGAAGCATGGAGTGTCCAGGACCATTAAGGAGGTCACCGAGACTGGAGGTAATGGGACAGAAGCTGCTGCTGGGAGATGAGGCTTGGGCCAGAAAGACAGACATCTCGCAATCAACTGGGGAGTTTTTCTTAGAAAGTTAAACAACCTAAGAATCACCAAAGGACATCAAGGGTAAGGCATTTTGGTTTTATTTGAAGATCAAACAGAAGCTCTCTCTCCTCATTTTACTGCCCATACTTGTCTGACTTGGAAAAACCCCAGGAGGAGGGGAAGTAAAATTGATCATTGAGAAGACACATTAGGGGATTTAACTGGGCTCTGTTCCTGAATCTGGACTCCTTCAGTGAGTTTTAGATATTTTCTAAAGCTCACACTGGCTACTATGTGGAGGATTGGTTGGAGGAGGGAAAGAGGGTTAGGGAGGTAAATGAGGAAATCATTGCAGCCGTTCATGATGGATGTTGGAGAATATATATATATATGAGATATATATATATATATATATATATATATAATTTCTGTTTTAGTGATGCTGGGGATGGAACCTGAGGTTTCATGCATGCTAAACAGACACTACCACTGAGCTATATTCCCAGCCCTTTGAAATATATTTTCAAGGCAATACTAATGGAGGTTAAATTAATGTTCTTTTCAAAAGTGGCAGAGGAGCTTTAAAGTGGAAAGCTATACTGAGTCACTTTAAGCAGGCTCCTGTGCCACCTCTTTTCCCTGAAGGAGACTTATGGATACCTGTGAATTTTTTTTTTTTTTTTAAAGAGAGAGGACAGTGAGAGAGACAGAGAAAGGGGGAAACAACTTTATTTAGTTTTTCACATGGCCTTAGTTGCTCCAACACTCAGTTGAGTACGTGGTGCTGGGGTTTGAACCCGGGACCTCATGCTTGCCAGGCAAGCGCCGAAACCGCTGAGCCACCACTCCAGCCCCGATACCTGTGAATTTGTTCAGGAGTCTCCCTTAGAAAGATAAATGACCTTGGACTCATTGCAGGACAGTTTCTTAACAGAAGACTCCCAAGTGGCACTGAAGGCAGCTTCTCTGAAGGAGAGTTGGTGAGTGGCCACTCTGGGTGATAAGCATGGGAAGAATAGCTCCTGAGGTCAGAGAAACCCTCAGATCTCTGAAATGTAACTTTGGAAGTTGCTGGTGTTGAAGTGCTAAGGCCAGGGGCTGGAGCGGTGGCTCAGTGGTTACGGCACTTGCCTGGTATGCATGAAGACATGGGTTTGAACCCCAGCACCATGTACACAACCAAGTGTTGGAGCAGCAAAAAGCCACATGAAAAACTAAATAAAATTGATTCTGTACTCTCTCTCTCTCCTCTCTCTCTTACTGTCCCTCTCTCTTAAATTTTTTAAAAAAACTACTGTTAAAAAAAAATAAATAGTAAGGCCAAGTGGATGTTGGGGCACATGGGGCACTGATGTGTCTACTGTAGCCCCCTGTTGGAATCACAAAGTAGATGAAGCTCTTCTTGGATATGTGGAAATCCACAGCTTTTCAGAAGGAGACCTAAAGGGATGATGGGAGAGTGTAATAACTGTCTTCAAAGGGTCAATGGCTGTCACACGCTTAGATTTGCTCTGTGTCAATGCTAGGGGGCAGAAGTTGGGATACATTTAATCCAATAGAGAGCCTTATATTTTTCTGACCATATAGTAAGCCACGACAGTATGAGAAGGCTTCACTTAGAGAATAAAGTCAACACTAGGGGATAGTGGTGTAGCTACACTAGGCGTAGCTCAGTGGCAGAGTGCTTGTCTACCATCCATGCATGAGGCCCTGGGTTAGATCAGCAGCACAGTAAAAAAAGAAAGAAAGGGGGAACCCCATGAACCTCTGCCCCCCTAAACCCCCCAAAACATCTAATCCATTCACAGGTTGAACACTAGGTCAAATAAGATGTTAATCTTCAGTTGCTGGAACAGGAATAGTAAAGTTAGGATAAGCTCCTGGTCAGATTCAGAGTGAGCCCAGCTGGTGATAACAAGTCCATCAAGCTTCAGGATCAGTTTTTAGGCAAATTTGAGGCCCGAGACAGTTGGAGGCTGGAGTAAGTTACAAGAAATTATAAGAATTAGGTTTGACAGCTGTAAATTCAGAGAAATGTTTATGGAAAGATCTGTGTTTCCTTAAGTCTCCTTTGGAAGCCTGGGACTTCCCTCTGTCTACTGACCCTAATAATTGAATGATCTGTACACCAGTGAGTTTGTTTCCCAAACAGTAAGTGCATTGCCCTGGTTGTTTTTAAATCAAAGGTTGGATAGCACCTTGTACCATTTTTTGTGATAAATTCTGTGACTAGAACAATTTCCATTGGCAAAATGTATAATTAAAACAACTATGTGTTTTCTTAAATTTTTATTAAGGTTGTTAAAAAGCTCGTGAAATCCATGGATTCTTTAACTCATAACAAGTGAGGGGAAATTATAATGAGTGGGGGAGGAGCTGCTGCTTCTCTTTGCATACCCCAACAAATCCTTCTAGAATACTCCTCCAGTTGTCTCTGGAGAGAGATTGAATTTTGGAGAACAAATTTGATCATCAGATTCGGGAGCTACTCTAGACATTGTGAGTCTCTTAGGATTTTCATGCCTATAGCTAAGTTGTGTTCTGGCATCTGAATGAACCTCAGAGTATTGCTTCATAGGCCACTGGGGAATTTTCCCCTGGTGGCAAAGGCAGGGAGCTGTCAGTGAGGTCAGTTCAGGCTTGGTCCTGGGCAAAGCTGTGAAGCTTGCCACATTGTCTTCCTATCTGTCTTCCTACCAAGTCACCTTGCCCTCTGACATCTCCTTTTCTGCTCTAGCCTCCCTGCTTCCCTCAAGGTGAGCAGCATTGTGTACAAGAATGTGCACCAGATCTGGAATTGGAAGGTCAAAGATTAAGTTTTAATTCTCCACCTACTAACACTGAGTGGTCTTAGGCATTTATCCTTAACCTTTGAGATTCTCTGTCCCATATTGAACAATGGGGATTATAATGGCACCTCAAACAGATGTTGGGAGACACAAAAGATATAATGCTTGTGTTACTGCCATTTCAATACTATAAGCCTTTTCTTATTACCAGGGCCTGTAATTGTTCAAGATTGTCTTGGCTCACTGCATTTTTATATTGATTTAAGAGCCACTGCGTCAATTTCTAACTCTCTAGATTTTGTTTGGGTTTCTTGAATACTCATATCAACTGGGGATATAATATAGAATCGTCAAATTGTGAACATAGAATATTGCTCCATTTATTTAGTCTTTTATTTTCCTTAATAGTGCTTTTTAGTTCTTTAGTTCTTTTTATTTGGTTTCTTTTTGCAGGATGAGGGATCAAACCATGGCCTTACCTGTACAAAGCAAGCACTCTATTACTGTTCTACATCCCCAGCTGACTTTATTTTCTATTTTGTGACAGGGTCTAGTCATTTGCCTAGGCTGGCCTTGAATTGTTATCGTATTGCCTCAGCCTCCTAAGTAGCTGGGATTAGAGTTGTGTGCCACCAGGCCCAACGTTTCTGTAGTACTGAGTAAAGGTTAGGCATATCTTTCATTAGATTTATCCTAGATATTTGATATTTTTTGATGCCATTGAAAAATCAAATCAAATTTAAACATTTTCCTTTTCTTTTTTTAAATTTTATTTATTTTTTCATCTGGACTTTGTTTCTCTGACAGTTAGGTATGTGGTGCTGGAGTTTGTGCTGGGATTTGAACTCAGGTCCTCATGCATTTCAGGCAAGCACTCTACCACTGAGCCACCACTCTAGCCCAACATTTTACTTTTTAACTATTTATTGCTGGTATACAAACATAAAACTTTCTCATAGGTTGACATGTATTAATGAACTTATTAATTCTAAGAGCATGTCAGTGGCAATAATGATAGTATTTTCTCCTTTCTTGCTTAGTCCTTTGATTTTTTTTTTAAGAGAGAGGGACAGTGAGAGAGAGAGAGAGAAAGAGAGAATCAATTTTATTTTAGTTTTTTTTTTTTCATGTGGCTTTTGTTGCTCTGACATTTCATTGTGTATGTGGTGCTGGGGTTCAAACCCTTATTCCTGTCAGGCAAATGCCATAATTGCTGAGCCACCACTTCAGTCCCTAATTTTTTTTTTTTAAAGAGAGAAGGACAGTGAGAGAGAGAGAGAGAGAGACAGAGAGACAGAGAGAATCAATTTTTATTGAGTTAGTTTTTCACATAGCTTTTGTTGCTCTGACACTTAGTTGTGTACATGAGTGCTGGAGTTTGAACCCATGTACTCGTACGTGCCAGGCAAGCACCGTAACTCCTGAGCCATCGCTCCAGCCCCCCTAATTTTTTTCTTACTCTAATTCACTGGCTAGAAACTCTATTCCAATAAATAGTGGGTGTTTCAGTTCATTCCTGTTCTCAGAGGTAATCATTCAACATTTTACAATAAAGAATGATGTTAGAAATACCAAGACAGGGCTGGAGCAGTGGCTCAGTAGTTGGAGTGCTTATCTGTCATGTGTAAGGACCTGGGTTCGAACCCCAACACCACATTCACAACTGGGAGTCAGAGAAACAAAGGCCAGATGAAAAAAATAAATAAAGTTGATTCTCTCTTTCCTCTCTCTTTTTATTTTATTTTTTTATTGAGTTTTTCACATGGCTTTTGTTCCTCTGACAAGTTGTGTATGTGGGTGCTGGGGATTGAACCCGTGTACTCGTGCATGCCAGGCAAGAGCTGTAACCACTGAGCCACCACTCCAGCTCCTCTCTTCCTCTCTTAAAAAAATATTAGGACATGTGTCATGTGGAAGTGGCATATTTAGTAGTCTGTGCTTTCTGAAAAAGACCAATAAATAATATATATGTATATATTTTACATATATATAAAATGCCTGCATATTAGAACATATGGCAAAAACCATCTATGAAAGGAGCAGCCATGGAGATCAGGACAGGAACTTCATTAACAGAGATCCAGGCAAGGAGGCAACTTTGGCCCCCTCTCAAGTCTGGCTCAACTTTGTGAGAGGAGCTTGCTCACCTGCTCCTTAAGTACCTGCTTCACTTGTTTGTTCCTCAGGGTGTAGATGAACGGGTTGAGTGTTGGGGTCACCACGGTGTTGAGCAACGCCACCACCTTGTTCTGGTCCTCCCCCTGCCCACCCTTGCCTGACCGATGTACATGAAGATGCAGCTGCCATAGAAGAGAGACACCACAATGATGTGGGAGGAGCAGGTTGAGAAGGCTCTGTGCCTCTCCTTGCCTGAGGGGATGTGCAGGATGATATGGAGGATGTGGCTATAGCAGGTGGCTGTCACGGCCAGAGTGCCCAGCAGACTGAAGTTGGCTATCACAAAACCCAGAAGCTCTATGAGACTTGTGTCTGCACATATGAGTTCCAGGAGTGGAAAATTGTCACAGAAGAAATGGTTAATGATATTGGGGCCACAGAATGGCTGCTGGAATGTGATGTAACTTGGAACAGAGATGAGAAAGAAACCCATCATCCATGAGCACAGCACTAGCTGGACACAGACCTTTTTGTTCATGATGGTGGCATAACGCAAGGGGTTACAGATGGCCACATACCTGTCAAAGGACATCACCGCCAATAGAAAGAATTCTGTGGTGCCAAGGGAAAAATAGAGGAAAGTTTGTACGAAGCAGCCAGTTTCGGAAATGGTCTTGTACCGTGTGAGGATGTTGGTCAGCATCTTGGGGAAGATGACTGAGGTGAACCAGATCTCCAGGACAGCAAAGTTACGGAGGAAGTAGTACATGGGGGTGTGGAGGCATCTGTCCACAAGGGTGATGATCACAATGAGGAGGTTCCCCAGCAGAGTGAGGAGGTAGGTCAGGAGGAGCCCCAGGAAGATGAGCATCTGTAGCTCACAGGCATCTGAGAGCCCCAGCAGGACAAACTCTGTGACAGTGGTGTGATTCCCCATGGGTCCTCTGACCTCTGCTGGGATTGGATGATCAAAGGTGGTTGGCAACAGGGGTCATGACATTCTGAGATCTGAGGAAAACTTAGAACTGAAAAGACAGAGGGATGAGTGTCACATTTTGGTTTTATTGAATCCTTTATTTCTGTGGGGGACATATTTTCTCCATCATAGCTACAAAAGGTCATTTGCAGACCTCTTGGAGGTACCTGTCTCTTGTTTGGTCACTGATGGATTTATGTGTTAGACAAAAGTAGTGGTTCAGTAAGGCTCATAATAAAAAATTATCTTTTATGACTTAACCAAGCATTTCATTCCTATTTCTCAACAAATTCTTTTACTCCTAGCAATACAACCTGCGTTCAAAACTTTGTTCATACCTTTTCTCCAATATTGGACTTTCATCCATAAATAGTACATATTTGAGGGTGTTGCTGTTTCAGCATTACGTAAGTGGTGATTTTCATAAGTATTTGGATTAATAAGATGAAAGAGGAAATCTGTGGGAGAACATATAACTCTCATAAATGAAATAAAGAGGGACTGGAGCAGGGGCTCAGCAGATGGAGTTCTTGCCTGGAATGCTCATGGACCTAGGTTCAAACCCCAGCATCACATATGCAACTCAGTGTTAGAGAAACAAAGGCCAGATGAAATAAATAAATAAAAATGGATTTTCTCTTTCTTTCTCTCTCTTTCTGTCTCTCTCTCTTTAAAAAAATAAATGAAGGGGCTGGAGCGGTGGCTCAGCAGTTTCGGCGCTTGCCTGGCAAGCATGAGGACCCGAGTTCGGATCCCAACACCATGTACACAACTGAGTGTTATGTTAGAGCAGCTAAGGCCATGTGAAAAACTAAATAAAGTTGTTTCTCTCTTTCTCTGTCTCTCTCACTGTCCCTCTCTCTTAAAAAAAAAAAAGAAAGAAAGGATTCTTCATAATAAGTATTGAGTAAATTTAACAAATACATGCTAACTCTAATACTTACTAAAAATAATAAATGAAATAAAGAAAAACCCGAGTAATATCTGCATAAATAAAAATTCCTTCATGAGAATTTGGCATTCATAGTTCTTTACTGGTGCATTCACAATTAAATTTTCAGGTTCTTCTCTCAGTACATCTTCCCACAGAACCTGGGCTCCAGACATGTAATTTTTTTATTCTTTAAACCCTTTCCTGAACCTGTAATCATACTTTCACATCCATTTATCCTTTTGTTTTCTCATCAATACATTCTATCTTTTCTATTGAAGTCTCTCCTGAGTAAATCTTTCCCCTGTATCTCTCATAATTTTATTATTTTATTTCTAATTACATATTTTATAGTATTTCATTTGTTTCTTTATGAGTCAAAAGTTTATTTTGAGGAGTGTAGCTGTGGCTCAGTGGTTACGGTGCTTGCCTGGCATGCATGAGGATGTGGGTTCAAACCCCAGCACCACGTACGCAACAAAGTGTCAGAGCAACGAAAGTCAGATGAAAAAATGAATAAAATTGATTCTCTCTTTCTGTCTCACTGTCCATCTCCCTATCCTAAAAAAAAAGTTCATTTGCTATACTTTTTATCTTTTATAGCAATTGGGGCAAATTTTTTCTTCAAATTATGAGGTTTAATGACATTTATTGAGTGAATAACACCAACTCAGATGTCTGAGAAATGGAGTTGGTGGGTGTTTGACATATAGGAGGTTGAGGACCTGTCACTTATGTCATATTTCATAGGGGACCACAACCTTCCAGAGTCAACATGCCAAGTAGTGTTTAATTCATCCGTTTGAGGAGAGTTTGTCTTTCCTTATGAGAAGGTAGAGGTGTCTCTTCACAACCATCTCTTAAAGGAGACTCTCCATTTTGGAGGTGGAGTTTGGGCTAGCAAGAAGACAGAGGTCAGGCTGGCTCTGCTAGAGAGCTCCCTGCAGCAAAAATCTGCAAACAAAGAAATATTTAAGCTCTCTCTTTGAAAGTCAGCATCTGGGGCTGAAGCAGTGGCTGGGAGGTTAGGGTACTTGCTCTGTATGCACTAGTATGTGAGTTCAAACCCCAGCACCATGTATACAACAAAGTCTGGGAGCAATGACAGCCACATGAAAAACTAAATAAAATTGATTCTCTCTTTCTCTGCCTCTCTCTCTTGCTGTCCCTCTCTCTTAAAATGAAAGTCAGCATCTATAATCAGATGTGGTGGCACTCACTTGTAATCCCAGTGACTTGAGAGGCTGAGGCAGAGAATCAAAAGTATGAGGCCAACCTCAGCAACTTGGCAAGAACTTCAGCAACTTAGTGAGATCCTGTTTCAAAAGAAAAAATGAAAAATGGAGTGTTGCTCAGTGGCTAAACACCCCTGGGTTCATCCCTGGTAAAAAAAACCAAACCAAACCAAAATATAACAAAAAAAAAAAAAACCCCAAAAAAACCTAAAAACAAAAAAGACAGCATTGTCAAGTACATACAATTAGAGCAAGAATTATTTGCCGGTCACTGGGGAATGAAATTAGGACCCAGTTTAGGTAATTGGGAGGAAGGAGGTGCAAGGAAAGGCAGGGACATCAAGGGATAAAGGTGTTATTAATAGGGAGAACAAATTGATAAACTTTATAAACATTCCCTAATTGTATTACCCTCTTTCTACACCATGCAATGTCTTTCCACCAACCACCATTATCTCTAGCATTTAGTTATAGTTATTGAAGAACAGAAAATAGTTCATCAGCTTCTGAATATATAACTAGGACTCCCCCGCAGAAGTTATCTCTAGGTTCTACATATGTTTAGATTCATCAGTGATTTGAAAACAAGGTCTTTGCAGCCTATTCCTTTGGTTCAAAATTGACCAAGAAACTTACCTAGCTCTTTCCAGAACAATGGAAGAATTCAAGATGAAATTGATACCCAGTGACATCAAGAGGACCTAGTAGAATGCAAATTACTCAGGCAAAGTAATTTGGGTGGGACATGTTGGGAGAAAGACAGGACTAGTCTCAAGGCGATGAAGAGCTGAGTGTGGGTGGGGTGTGGGAGAAAGCCCTGAGTTCACACTGAGTCATAAGTTTAGCAGAGATAAACCTAGCCTTGTGACCAGCTCAGGGATGTAGCACACAGATGGGACTGCTGACCAACTGTATTCCTTCCCGCCCGCTTATTTCAATCCAGAGGTCACCAGGTGGGAGGCCTTCTAGCTACAGAAGGAAGTGGGCCACTTCGTGCACCACAGGCATTGCCCCCTTTATCCTACTTGCCTGATGAGTTAAAGGGGAGTCTTGTGTGGCTGCCTGAGAGCCTGGCCGTGGCTGCGTCATCCACCTCAGACCATTCATTGCTTTAGGAGCAGTTGAGTAGTGCCCAGTGGGAAAGCACGGAGGAGCTGGAGGTTGTCTTGCCACAGCTAGAACTGCATCCTCCTCTGAGCAGTTCTGGTCCCCTTAGAATGAGGCTGACACCTTCCCCATCTCAGGAAAAGCGTAAGAGTTTCATTCAGAGTCAGCGTTGTCCAGAGCTTTGGGTTTTGCAGGGAGACAGTTACACAGCACAGGGTGGGACAGCATCGTAATCCAGCCAGGCAGAGTTCCCCAATGCGAGCAAGTGACATAATGGCTCAGAGGAGCTGAACGTTGACTTAGCTCCTGCTGATTCAGCATTGAGCTGGATGTTGGGGCTGAAGGTACAGATGAGACCCAGAGCCTGTCCTTGATGTGCCAGACTAAAAATGGAATTTAAACACAGGTGCCTTTAAGAGGAGGGCTTGAGGAAGTGACTGCTGCTTGACTGTCCCATGAGCTACCAAGATGGAGATTTCCCTGAGGTGCGCTGTCAGGTGCCTGGAGGCCCCCTAGGGAAATCCCAATTGGTCATTCTGTGTCCACTTCTCACAGCAGTACAGAAGATAACTGGTTCTGGTGGATATTTCTTGGGGCTGTAACATTGTTTGTGGATTCTAAATGCAAGCCTTATACATCTCATGAGTTTGATGGTGTTCTTAAGAACATCTATCTGCCCTCTTCCAAAGCCCCCTGAGTGGGCAGCTGTATTCTTCTGAGTAGAACAATTTCCTTCAACTCTGTCATCATTTAGCTCAGAGGGGCTGATGAGTTGAGGGTGTTTTAAAACCTTCCACTTTCAGTCAGTTCATCATGAAGGAAGACTTGGAAAAGTGCAGTTAACCCTTGGAACAATTCTTCATTCTTCTCTTGGCCTAACAGATCATTCATTCTGAATGATGAAGACTTTCTTCATCCTTACATGGCCCGGTGTCTGCGATGATGCTTCTTGTGTAGATGATGTGGCTCTAGGAGACAGAGAATGAGCTAGCCCTGGAAGAAACACATCTCTTTGGGAGGTGACAAGAGGACTGAGATTTGAGCTAGAACTTTGTTTTCTTGAGGGATCTATTCATCTCTGTAGTGGTGAGGCTCAGGACCCCCAGAGAGTTAGTATAATGAGCCTCACTTAGCCTCTTTCCAACTCTCTTGGCTGTTACTACAACTTCTTAACCAGAAGTTTCCATTGTTTGTTTTGATCAAGAAATAATAAATTTAATTATGTCTCTAAATAGGGGGCTCCTGTCTAATAATAGGCAGTCTGATTGTTACAGAGTTGTACGCAACCGTAGGAAATAATACAGAACTTCGTTTAGTTCTGTCCTGGGTCCTACTGTATATTTGGGTTGGGAATGGTAAAAGATGGGATCTTGAGACAAAGGGACAAAATGGAAGTGGAAAATGTTGGAATTAATTTTTCACACATTTATGCAATAAGAATAATTTACATATCCATTATCTCAAACCTTTATAACTTCTTTAGTATGAGAACATTCAACTTTCTTTCTTTTAGCTATTTTGAAATTTATAATATTTTATTGAAATTTATAATATTTTATTGTTTACTGTGATCACACGAGGACTTATTCCTATTACCTTTAACTTTTTACTTGTTGTCCAACCTTCCCCCAACACCTTTCCCATCTTCTGGCAACCATCAGTGTACATTCTACTTCTATACGATGAAGTTTTAAAGATAATATCTTCCACACTCATTCATGTTGCTGAGAAGTGTTTCATCTTGTCATCCCTTTCCTTGTCCGAATGGTATTCCATTGTGTAAATATCCCGCACTTTCTATATCCATTCATCAGTCCATGCTTGGATTGATTTAGATTGATTCCATGTCTTGGGTATTGTGAATTAGTGCTGGGATAAACATGGGAGTGTACATATGTCTTTGATATACTGATCTTATTTCATTTCAAAAAATACCCAGTAGTGGTATTGTATGATAATTGAGCATTTAGTTTTTTTTGTGAAACATTTGTACTGTTTTGTATGATGATTGCACTAATTTACATTCTCAGCAGTGTGTAAAAATTCCCTTTTCTCTACAGCCTTACCAGCATTTGTTATTTCTTGTGTTTTTGATAATAGCCATTCTTTTATTTTTTCTTTCTTTTTCTTTTTAAGGAGAGAGAGGGACAGAGAGAGAGAGAAAGAGCGAATCAATTTTATTTAGTTTATCATTTGGCTTTCATTGCTCAGACACTTCATTGTATACATGGTGCTGGGATTTGAACCCGTGTCCCAGCGCGTGCGAGGCAAGTGCTCAAACTGCTGAGCCACTGTTCCAGCCCCCATAATGGCCATTCTTAATTGGATGAGGTGATTGCTCATTATGGTTTTGATATGCATTTTCTAGAAGAGGAGTTGTGTTGAACTTTTTTTTCATGTGTCTGCTGTGTGTCTTCTGTTGATTTGCTTTTAGTTGTTTTGAATATCCTTTATTCATTTTTTTCTCTCATTCATCCCTGTGGTTTGATGGTTTATTGTATTGATAATGTTTGATTCTTTTTTTATTTCTTATTTGTGTACCTACTAGTAGGTTTTATATATCTTTTAGTGGGATTTATTCTTTCAATACTATCATGATGACAAGTTATATTCCTGCTACTTTTGTGTGCAGGATTCCCAGAAGTATCATTTGTAAGGCTGCTCTGGTGGTCATAAATTCCTTTAGTTTTTGCTAGTCGTTTTTTTTTTTTTTAAAGCGAGAGACAGTGAAAGACAGAGAGAAAGAGAGAGAATCAGTTTTATTTAGTTTTTCATGTGGCTTTCATTGCTCCAACACTTCGTTGTGTATGTGGTGCTAGGGTTGGAATCCGTGTCCTTGCACATGCCAGGCAGGTGCCGTAACTGCTGAGCCACTGCTCCAGCACCTAGTTTTTGCTAGTCTTTTTAAGGTCTTTTTTTCCCTTCAATTCTGAAGGTTAGCCTTGATGGGCATAGTAATCTTAGTGGTTATTATTATTATTACTGTTATTATTATTATTATTTTAGAATTAGATACATCATTCAATGTCTTTCTGGCCTGTAGTATTTCTTTTCATTTCTTTCTCTTTTTTTTGATTAAAAAAAGGAGGGAGAGAGAGAGAGGGAGAGAGAGAGAGAGAGAGAGAATCAATTTTAGTTAGTTTTTTCATGTGGCTTTCATTGTTCTGACACTCGGTTGTGTACATGGTACTAGGGTTTGAACATGCATCCTCATGCATGCCTGGCAAATGCTGTAACCGCTGAGCCTCTCTGTTCCAGCCCATTCAGCACTTCTTGTAAGAAATCTGCTGTTTAATAGGGCTGCCCTTAAATGTGAGTTGGTATTTTTCTCTTGCCGATTTAAAAGTGTTTGCTTTATTCTAACTTTTGACAGCATCGCTATAATATGTCATGGTGAGGATCTTTTCTGGTCATGTCTGTTTGGGATTCTACAGGTATCTTGTACCTGAATGTCCATGTCTTTCCTAAGATTAGGGAAGCTCTCTCCTCTTCTATGCCTTTCGTCTCTATTTCTTCTTTTTCATGTATGCTGATAATGTGAACATTTGCTCTTTTGATAATGTCCCAAATATCTTGAATGCTTTCTTAATTTTTTTCTTATTTTTGTGTGAATGTGATATTTTGAAAGACTATCTTCAAATTATAGTATTGTTTCTTCTGATTGGTCTATTTTGTTGCTGAAGATTTTTTTTTTAAAGAGAGAGGGACAGTGAGAGAGAGAGAGAGAGAGAGAGAGAGAAAGACAGAATCAATTTCATTTAGTTTTTCATGTTGCCTTTATTTCTCAGACACTTCGTTGTGTATGTGGTGCTGGGTTTGAACCTGCATACTCCCGCATGCCAGGCAAGCACTGTAACCACTGAGCCACGGCTCCAGCCCCTGTTGCTGAAGATTTTGACTGAGCTCTTCACTTATAATATTTCTGATTGATTCATTTTTTTATTAGATGAATATGGAGTTACAATTGAGGGGGAAACATTATCAAACATTCAAGAACAAATGTATTTATACTTAGTTATCCAGGGCTAATGCCATGTCATGGATGCCCAGCTTGGGTTCCCCATGTTGCTGTTTCCCCCAGAAGAAACCCTGAGTTAAATGAATATCTCGTGGAGGTCAGAGATCTCCTTTTGAGATGATTCCCCCATAATCCCACCCTCTAGTCTCCTAGATATCTTCCTAAGCCCTCCCCCACCCTGTCCCCCACCCTACGCCTCCAAGTAACCTAGGGAGTCATCCCCCTGTTGCATTAAGAATCATACAATTTGAAGTTATTATTAGCTAAGCCACCTAACATACTGCTTCCCAATGTATTCTAGCTTCCACAGATGAGAGAAACCATTCTGCCCTTTAGTCTCTGAGATTGGGATACTTCACTTAGCATAATTCTTTCCATCTCCATCCATTTGATTTCAAAAGCCATAATATCGTCTTCTCTAATGGCCAAGGAGTATTCCATTGTATATATGTACCAAAGTTTTTGTATCCACTTGTTGAGTGAGGGGCTTCTGGGTTGATTCCATAGTCTAGCTATAGTAAATTGAGCTGCTATAAACATTGATGAAACCACATCACTATAATATGCTGATTCTAACTCTTTTGGGAAAATACTCAGGAGTGTGATAGTTGGGTCATAAGGTGGTTCCATCCTTAATTTTTTGAGGATTCTCCACACTACTTTTCCAGAGTGGCTGAACCAGTTTGCAGTCCCACCAGCAGTGTGACAGTGTTCCTCTTTTCCCACAGCCCCTCCAGCATCTGTTGTTGTTAGAATTTTTCATTTTTGCCACTCTAACAGGAGTGAGGTGGTATCTCATTGAAGTTTTGATTTGCATTTCCCTTATAGCTAATGATGTAGAGCATTTTCTCATGTATTTATGGGCTATCTGAACTTCCTCTGGTGAGAAGTTTCTTTTTAGATCTGTAGCCCATCTATTGATTGGATTATTTGTGATTTTGGTGTTTAGTTTCTTTAGTTCCTTGTATATTCTGGATATTAGCCCTCTGTCCGAGGTGTAACAGGCAAAGGTTTTCTCCCATTCTGTAGGTTCTCTCTTGATGCTCTTGACTAGAAGATTGATTCATTTTTAAAGTTTTTGCTTCTTTGCTTAATTTCTCATTCACATCCTTCATTGTGGTCCTAATTTTATTTAACTGCTTATCTGTATTCTTTTGGATCATGTTCATGTTTATAAAAATCATTGCTTTAAATCTTATCATTTGGTCTTTAGAAGGTATTGTATTACCTTGCTTTGTCATATTTTTTTGCATTTCTATTTTAAGAATTGTGCATTTGGTGGAACTGACACTGACATCACAAATGGTTTTATGATATTGCGTCTTCCTCCTTCCTCCTCCTCTTCCTCCCCATCCCCCACTCCCTCCCGCTCCTTTGTCTTCCTTTTTTTTTTTTTTTTTTTTTTTTTTTTTTTTTGCATTGCTGGGGATTGATTGAACCCAAGCCTCACACATGCTAAGCAAGCACTCCATTGCTGAGCTATATCAACAGCCCTGCGATGGCCTTGTTATCAGGGTTCTCCTGAAATCATATCTTTTGGTATGGATTTTATTATTCAGTGTTGAATTTAATACCTCCAAATAACCTACACAGTGCAAGTTAAGCTTTCAAATCTGGCATTCTTTTGATCTTCAGATCATCTACTACTCCATTTTTCCCTCCCATCCTTCTTCCTTACACCTTCAAAGAGTTTTCTGCCGTTCAGAGAGGTGTAGAAATATGAGTCATGGAGCCTGGAGTGCCTGAGATGGGTGGAGAAGTAGCGAGGAGAGCTTCCCAACCTCCATAGGCCTCACAGATGGGGATGAAGGGGCAGGCATCAGTTCCTTGTGTGGACTGATGACCTGGGGTAGGATGGAGGATACCAGAGGGCAGAAGAGCAAAGGACTGGACCCCACTTTGCCTTCTCACATGCTCCCCAGAACTCCAGCAGGGCTCTGAAGAACAATGTCCGTGGGAGAACTTGGAATTGACTTAAGATTTACTTTCTCCCATTAGGTTAATGGGGCACAGGCAAAGGTGGATTGAAAAATATCCAGAATTGGGGCTAGAGTGGTGGCTCAGCTGTTGGAGCATTTGTCTGGCATGCATGAGGACCAGGGTTTGAACCCCAGCATCACATACACAACTAAGTGTTGGAGAAACAATGGCCAGATGAAAAAATAAATAAAATTGATTCTCTTTCTCTCTCTCTTTAAAAAAAAAAAATCCAAAGTTGAATGTGGTTTACAATTGAATTTGTAAACTAAGATTAGATTTTCACTCACCTGACATCATATAGTATTAAAAATCAACTAAAAATATTTATGTAAAAAATCCCAAAAGAAGAGAAATACACAGGTTTAGGTTTTCATTGCTGTGATTGAAATACCTGGCAAGAACAACTTGGAAGAACTGCTTATTTTTGGCTCACTTTTTCAGAGGTTCAGTCTATGATTGATTGGCTAACTCCATTGCTCTGGGCCAGAGGTAAGGCAGAATATCATAGCCAGAGGGCGTGGAGGAAGAAAGCTGCTTAGCTCATGGTATCCAGGAAGGAGAGAGAGAGGGGCAGGGGAGGGAAGAGCCAGGTCATGACCCCACCATGGCACACTTCTTCCAGCCAAGTTCCACCTGCCTACAGTGACCTCTCAGTAGTCCATTCAAATATTAATCCATCAAATGGATTAATCCACTGATGAGGTTAACTTCACCTCAGAACATTCCTGCATTGCTAACACATGAACTTTTCGGGGGACACTCCATATCCAAACCACATATACAAATACCAAGTTGATATAAATAAACTTTGTAATATAAACATAATTTTGGTTATTAATGCTGTCTCAATAAAAATTTTTAAATGTTTTGCTGCTAGTGTGTTTTGGTCCATTCTCTATATGTTTCAGTGGCAAGATTTTGACCTTAACCTTAGATAAACCTGGAGATAATCTACTGACTCTACAATCTTCCCACTGGATGGCTTTTAGTCTCTGAGTGCCATTTTCCTTGTGCGTAGTAAGTGCTCAATACATGTTAGTTTTTCCCTTTTCCTTCTGATTTGTTCCACAATATTTCTGATGACCTAAACCATAGATCTGTCATTACTATTAATATCAAATCACATTTATTTATTTTTATTAAATTATTATTATTAAAACTTGCTATTTTTGTTTAAAATTCATATGTTAGTTATATCTTCTATTCTTTGTTGTTATTGTGCTGTTTTGTATTGAACCGAAGGGTGCTCCATCACTGAGCCACCTCCCCTGGGCCTTTTTATTTTTTGACAGGGTCTCACGAAATTGCTGAGGCTGGTCTCAAACTTGCAATTGTCCTGTCTCAGCCTCCTGAATCTCTGGGATTACAGGCATTTACCACTGTGCCTGGCTAAAATAGTTTTACTTTTTCATAGTTTTGAAGTTTATATAAATTGTATGTATTGTTTTATGATTGTAATATTCTGTCTCTGATAGTCATCTAGTTAAAGTGCACTAGAGTTCATTTTCATGGCTGTCTGGCATTCCACTTCATAAAAATTGCCTTTATCCATTACTTTGTGGAATGACATTTGAATTGTGTTCAGATATCCCTCTTCCTGGGGCTGGAGTGGTGGCTCGGCATTTGTCTGGCATGTGCAAGTACACGGGTTCAAACCCCAGCACCCACGTACACAACTAAGTGTCACAGCAATGAAAGCCATGTAGGATTTTTCCATTCAGATAGTCCTATGGTAGTGTGTCATGGTTATTTTTGTAAACATTTTCCTGCTTACTAGTGAGCTTAAGCATATATTCATGTTTTTTGGACATTTGTATTTTTTGAGCATTTTTTCTAGGTTAGTTATCTTTTGCTTAAGGACTTGGTTTGTATTTTATTTATATTTAGTCACTCATATTGATTGTGAATTTCTTTTTTCACTTTGGCTTGTTGATTCACTTTTTTTTTTTACAAGAGAGAAGGATAGTGAGAGAGAGAGAGAAAGGGAGAGAGACACAGAGAATCAATTTTTTTGTGCTTCTTCTTTTTTTAAAGTTATTTTTATTAGTGCATGATAGTTTTATATAACGTTGGGATTAGTTGTCACATATTCCTAAATGCACACTATTTAGTAATACAATTTATTCAATACTGCCCCCCCATATCCCTCTACCTCCCTCCTCCTGTCCCCTGATCCCTTGCCTTTCTTCTGGGTCCTATATTGTTCCTAAAAAACCCAAATACAGTGACATAGTTCTTATACCTATGAAGAACATTTTTTAAATATATATGGCTATAGTATATACAGTGACATTTATAACTGCTTGGAATGTACCTTGCTTTATCTTAGTTCCAACATTTTCCTTTCTCCTCCCTTCCTATCATCCCTTGTTATTCTTCAAAATATTTGACAACGGGATTAAACATTTATGTTTTTGTACAGGTATGCAGCATGGTTTGTTCAAATATCTTATATTGCAACTGTATCACATAAATATTAACATTTTGCATTTTTGTTCTATGAATCTAAAACATGAGTTTGTCTACTGTACTCCTGAGCCTGGGTTTAGGTCCAGCCTCCACAAATGAGGGATACCATTCAGCCCTTGACTCTCTGTGTTTGACTAACTTTGCTCAGCATGATTTCTTCCAATGCCATCCATTTACCTTCAATAGATGCAATATCATTGTTTCTAACAGCTGAGTAGAATTCCATTGTATGTATGTATATGTGTGTATGTATGTGTATATATATATATATATATATATATATATATATATATATATATATATATATATT
>PVKS010023631.1:0-32020 GCA_004027875.1 Aplodontia rufa | reverse complement strand
AGTAGGACAGACGGATGACCTAACAAAGCCTCAAATTGAATGACTTTCAGTGCAACAGGGGCGAAAGCTCCCTAGGTAACTTGGAGGTGTAGGGAAGGGGATGGGGAGGGGGGAGGGTATATGAAGAACTCATAGGAGTCGGGTGATGGGGAAGATGGGGGAACCATTCCAGAAGCCGATGTTATTCCTACACTAGATAACCATTAACACATGAGTTCTTCTGGGGGAAACGGCAATAGATGAAACCCATAGTAACTTATATATGCGTTAGCATTACCCCTGGTTATCAAAGTTTATACACATTGATTGCTACAGTTTTGACAATGTTTCCCCCTCATCTGTATCCTGTATCGCAATATACTTCTAATAAAGGTGGGAAAAAAAAAAAGAAATGGTTCATTAAGATATAAGAAATAAGGAAAGAGCAAATAATTCTGATTTTACTAGTGACACACTATCAACTGTATTAAGGGACAAAGGAGATTAGATTGAGTTCATACAGCTTAACCCATTATCCAATCAATCCATATCTCAAGGTTAAAAGGCCAAGGCAAAGTTCTTTAGAAAGTGTAAAATGAACTCTATCAAGAGAACTGGCAATTTATTTTGAAAAAAAGTAAAACATCCATACTATGTACCAAAAGTATAGCTCATATAGTTAAAAAT
The DNA here is from genome assembly GCA_004027875.1 of Aplodontia rufa. Classification (NCBI taxonomy): domain Eukaryota; kingdom Metazoa; phylum Chordata; class Mammalia; order Rodentia; family Aplodontiidae; genus Aplodontia; species Aplodontia rufa. The sequence goes on along the minus strand of PVKS010023631.1, from coordinate 31,354 downwards.
ACAAATGTTAAAAAATAAAACTAAGAAATAATGAAGCAGACAAATGTGCAGATCTTTTATGTCTAAATTTATATAATAAATGAAAAGCAGGAAGATAAGATTGATAGATTTTACTACATAAAATTTAATTGCATGAATTTTGGAACATCAAAAATTCTAGCAACCAGATCTTGGTGTCTGATTTCTCCAATAAAAAAAAAAAAAACCTTGTAGTGGCAAAAAGCATAGAGGTACTCAAAAAACAAGCAATCAATAAAAATCCCCACATTAATGGGACATGTCAAAGAGCACAGAAGTCAATGGAAAAGAGCTGCCAGTGGTCAGAGCTGACCAAGTTGAGCAACGAAATATAGTACATATTATTGGGTTATAACTAAGAGTATGAAATAAATACTCAAAGTTCAAACTGACATGGAAAATGATGAACAAATGAATAAAAGGGGGAGAAGAGTCAAATCTCCACAGAGAAGAATTTCAAATAAATTATGTAGTTATCTGCTCTCATGAAGGTGGAATATATTCCCTACTCCTTGAGGGTATGCTGTTTTGGCTTAATTCCTAAGAGTGTTGCATAGAAAGAGGAACTTTACAGTGCAGAAACTAAGTAAATGCTATCTCCACCAAGTGATTAAGGTCAACAGCAACACTGATAAATCATAATACGCATATAGCATACATCCTTACTGTAATGGGATAAACATGGCATTTTACCTTTGCAGTCTTCCTTCTCAAAATATAGAACACCTGTGCAATTGTGAAAAAAAAAAAGTTCCCCAAAGAGGGACATTACACAGAACACCTGATCAGTACTCCTCAAGACTGTCAGGGCCATCAAAACTAGTAAAATCTGAGAAGCTGTCACAGCCACAGGAACCTAAGAAGACATGATGAGTAACTGTAATTTGGTACCCTGGGAGGGGTCCTGGAAACTGCCAGAGTGGATGCAGACCATGATCATAGCAGAATCATTAACCTATGGTAGAAGTGATAACAGGTGAGGGGCTGATGTGGACTTAGAGGGTTCAATCTCGTCCGGCAAGATCACAAGCTGTGCTCTGGAGTATGCAGAAAAAACAAACAAACAAAAAGACACTCCAAAACCAAATCAAACAAACAAAAGACTACCAAGCTCTCCAGACCTCTGAGCTGCAAAGATTCATGACCCAATCAATGCCTTACCTACCTTAAAGGAGCAAATAAATCAAATCACAGCCACACCAATGAGTGTACCTGGTATGGCCACATGCTTTTTGCAGACTGAACAGAGTTGGTAGCCAGGAAGATTTTCCCCAAAGTTGTAGTAGAAGGGGTGACTGCATAGGGATTGCTAGAGCTGAACTTGAAAAACACTTGAAGCTGTGTAGCTTCAAGCTAGGGAATGAGAGCTGTCCTCTAAAGGCAGCCTTCCACTCTGCAGTCTGAAGTGCCACAGGCTCAGGTATAGCTTATATAGCATCTGTCACTGAGCGGTCCTTAGGCTTCAGGACCTTGTTGATCATACATATTGTACTCCATCCTGCTCACATCCCTGACAGATGGGGGTGAGTACAAGACAAGCCAGGGCATCTTCTTTCTGAGAATGATGCACAGGAATCTAAGAAGTGGATGTTGAAATTTGAGCCCTAAAAGTTTAAGTCAGGCAAATGATTCTAAAACTTTACTGTCAAATTTCAGAGTTAAAATAAAAATTGGAAGACACTTAGGAGTCACAGAGAGGTCAGGCCAGTAGAAAAAGGGGAGTCTGGTGTCATGGCTTCATAAGCCGAGTGAGCTGAACCAGAGTGAGGCAGGGCGACCTCTTGGGAACAGTGGCTGATATTGTGCACAAGAAGGATCTAAGCCCACCAGGTTGGTCTCAGGCCTTACCATTTACTGTGCTAGATTCAGAAGAATTCTCTGTTTGGGTGATAAATTTGCCTTAGAGGAATACTGAAGGATGCATAAGAATTTGTTTAACAGTGCAGATTTTAGGTAATACCCACAGTGTTGTCCAAATACCAAGGAATAAAATCCAGGGCTCCTTTCAGTGAGCTTGGGGTCCGCATTTTTATTTAGCATTCCTCAAATGATTTGGATCCAAGGTATCCAAGCCAGAAGCTAAGAAACAAAGTAGTCATCCCACTCTTCAATCAATCTCAATACCAGTCAATACTAGTCATCAAGTCCTCAGAGGGTTTTTTGTTTTCATCATAGAAAAATGTGAAACACAGGAAAATAAATAAATAAATTTAGATTTCAGTCAAGCATATCATGTTCAGGTTTTCAGGAGAAATAAAACATCAAAGTCAATTGCATCTAAATTGTCAGAGGCTAAGCTAGGACCAGAGGGAAGAATCCTGGGGTTTGATTTAGGGAGTCTTAATGTAGTCCTTCTGGGGCTGCTGTTATCCAAGTGGCCAGGACACTCCTACCGTTAGGAAAGATTTTTATTTCTTTTGCTCCTTTCAAACAGAGAAATTAGTTCTCAAAATCCAAATCTCTCACTAAATATGGTATTAAACCCAAGAGAAATGTCAACGCTCCTGGCTACATTTCAAGAACGGCACACCGCAGAGGAAACCCCTGGCTTTGAGGGCAAGCTCAGCCCTCGGTGCAAAGATGCGGGAAGTTAGGCAGGCTGATCCATCGGTGGGCCAAGGTACTGGATCAAGGCAATTCCTGAACAGGAGGCTTCCCCGAGGTTACAGGACCCTGTAGCTGGGGCTTCCGGGTAAGCTGGCTCCATAAAGAGTCTCCTGAACCCTGTTCAGTGGATTCAGGCAAAGAATGGCAGAGCCAGAGGCAATCATCCAACCAGGAATGGTTAGTAAAAAGTGTCACCTCCCAGTGCTGGCAGGCCATGTGATTGGTTGGCTTTCTCCATGTGAAAAGGGATGGAATGTAATGCTTGTGTCCCCTGAAACTTCACAGGTGGAAGTTCTCTATTAGGAGGAGGGGCTTTAAGGAAGTAGTGAAGGGTAAATGAGATCACAGGGGTGGGGCTCCGACCTGCTGGGATTAGTGTCCTTGAAGAAACCTCCGTCTCTTTACATTATAAATACCTTTTATTTTCACTTCTAGGTGCTGGGCCAAGAGCTTTACATGTATTTTCTCATTTAAGACTCAACAGTTCATCACCAACTCCATTTTGCAGGTTGGAAAACTGAGGCTTAGAGGATAAACAACCTGCCGAAGACACCCAGAAGGGAACTGGTGGAAAGAGCCGTCAAAACCACATGATCTGACCCCAAAACCAGCTCTCTTAGGCATCATGCTATAATTCTTCCGAAGATAAAAAGCATCAAAATTAATACCAAAACAAAGGAATGAAAAGAAAATGCAACCGAATTTGAAATTAAAAAGTAAATTTAAATATTAAAAAACTAAGAACTACATAAACTATGTGAAATTTTTGAATCAAGAGAAATAAAGGAAACTATAAAAAGGAGGAAAATTATGGATAAGAAAGGTATTATAATAAAATAAAGAAGGGGCAAAACAAAAACCAATTAAAAGGGCATGATACCAAAACCTTCTTAAAACAATGTTCAAATAGTAAATGTTATAAAAGAGAAAATGTGACTTAAATCAAAAGAAAATGGGGGTCTCTACGTAGGAAATGGGTTCCATAGCACCATTTCCCAGCAGCCCAAATATCCCCTCAATACTTAGCAAGGGGTTTTGCTTGCTGAACTTTTGAGCCGAACTGATAACATTTAGTGGCCAAATTCTGGCAACCTCCAGGTCTACCCTGATTACAGATAACTGAGATGGAATGTGATTTTTCCCACAAAACACTGTTTTGGGGAGATTGTCGAAGAAAAATAGCTTTGCACTCACTGCTTCTAGAGACTCTGTGGAGGCCCCTCGGGTGTATCACTGTACCTTCCTGGAGGCACCCTTTGCAGGCGAGCTGCTCACTGTGGGGCCCAGGCAGCACCTGCACAGCTCCAAGTGGCAACCCTACCCCGTGCAACTCTGCATTCCGCAGCAGCATGTCCAAGGCCCTCAGAAGTCCTGCAGCAAAGAAAGCCATTCCTCTTTATTCAAGCCATCTTATCTGATCCTGGAAATCTCTACACCACCCTCAGCCCATTTCCCAGCCCCCCATGAATAAGCTCTTCCTTCATTCCAAAACAGTTTTGTGGAAAGCACTTTGGAAAACTCCATCCTGAAAATATTGCTCGAGATTTTAGGTCAGTTGGTCTAAGACAGACTCTTTTACTAAAGTTCAGATCACTGTCCTCATTGTTCACTTTATATAAAAGCAAATGTTGCAGACATAAATGAAGAAGAAAATTATATCAGGATGATGAACATACCCCAGAGCAGCTGCCACAACATCCCCAGAAGCACTGAGCATGAAGCTGTATTTCTACATATCTGGATAGACAATTTAGGCCTTTTACAACAGCACCATAGGAACAAGAAATGTGGAAGGAAATCAGAAATGATCTCCTCCAAAGCGACCCTCAACTCCTGCCTCCCAGAAGAAAACCACCTGGTGCTTCAGGATTAATTCACTGGGTGAGCAGAAGCAATCTGAGCTTTTGGAACTGAGAGCAACGGATGAAAAAATCAAAACAGAAATAAAAACAAAAACTCATGTTTTTCACTAAAGAGATATTTACTCATCAGCATACCAGTGACCACTTATGCCACGAAAGGATAAAGTATAAAATGAGGTCTTCACCCAGTGTTCCAACAGTCCCCGCACTACTGGGTTATGCCACCCTGAACAGCAGCAATGCCAACTACAGAGAAGAATGACATCTTCTTCTACTACCTCTTAACATTGGAGGGTTATTATTCTGACTTTTTTTTTAAGAGAGAAGGATAGTGAGAGAGAGAGAGACAGAATCCATTTTTATTGAGTTTTTCACATGGCTATGTTGCTCTGACACTTAGTTGTATATGTGGTGCTGGGGTTTGAACCTGTGTACTTGTGCATGCTGGGCAAGTGCCAAGCCACCGCTTCAGCCCCTAATATTCTGACTTTATAGCTAGAGAAAAAAGCAGATCTATTTACTGCACTCTTCCGAGGAACAGCACAAGTAAGACACTTAAACGAGAGTGATGCAAAAGAAGTTGCAAACAAAAGCTTTGAAATAATTTCCAAATGTTTACATCTTCTGTTCAGTTTAAAACGGCTAGAATCTTTTTTTTTTAAGTATCAATTAGAACACTATGCAACTGGATTTGAGCTTGACTTTTGGGAGAGGGTAATACATAAGTTGATGATAATGAATGCAGAAAGCATTGCAGGCAGAAAACATAAATAGAATCCAAGTGCTGGGGATGGGTTTGAACGCAATGTGTAGAATCCACTAGTGCAGCCAGAAAACACTTTAGAGAGGGAGGAGGAGTGATGCTGAATGTTGGATGAGTGTGGAATACACCTAGGGAGGACCTGAAATATTCAGTAAAGGCCTCTGAACATGATATCACAGGCCATGGGAAGGAGACAGCATCTCCTAGACTAAGGGTAGCATGACTGAGTTTCCACTTACAAGAAAATCAACCTGGAATCCATATGCCTGTCGAGAGGGAGGGAGAAGAGACCTGAAGAATGAGGACAGAAATGCCACTTTAGAGATTTACACCCAGAGTGACTAAATCCTGAACAAGAGTGGCAAAGACCAGAATGGAGAGGATGCAAAGTGGGATCCTGGGGCAAATGCAAGGGCATTTAGGTGAAGACTCCTTGTGTCTGGTTACTTAACTCTGACATGTGGACTTGGACATCAATGGAGTTGATTAGCCACAACGTAAGGGGCAGGAGAATTAAGGTGTCAGGAGCAGGAGCAGTCATACATTTGGTTTTGGACACATCAAACTTGAGATGATAAAGAATTTCTCAATGAAATGCCTTGAAATCTCAATGAGATGGAAGTTAGGTCAGGAAAATCCTGGGCTAGTGGTTGTCTACCAATTGTAATTGTCCCAAAAGCATAGCACCAGGATTGATTGATTGATGTTTTGCAGATCCCTGAGAGACTATTCTCTTAGCTACAGTGTGGGTGGATTGGATTGCAAAAGTATGATGTGTTGAGAGGGTAACATGCAAGGATATAGGGAGGAAACTTCCACCTGTAGTGTACACACTTTAGTAAGACTCCCAAATTCAATGTTCACATGATTCAGTATTTACAAATGCTGCACATGTGTACACTGACTAACCCAGAAATACAATAACATTTCCTTTTTAAAAGAATGGAAATAGTCTATTTCATTTAATAGTGAAATACTCATTCTGGTTTAATTCAAGACAGGAGAAGATAGAAGACCTCCTTCCATCACTATTATTTAATATTGCATTTAACATTTGAGTCAAGGTTATTAGCCCTTCTCACCCCAAATGAAGAAAAAGAAAGAAAGGAAGGGACAAAAGGAGCGTGAGCAGAAGGAGGAAATCAGGATACAAATTTAAAAAGAAAGGTGAACACGCAACTTCTTGTGTTAGGGGTGATATAAAAGGCTCCCGTTGACCTAAATTGGGTTAATTTGAGCATCAAAAAGAATATCGACTGTAATTGATTGTATCACACTGAGTTAATAAATATCTATAAGAACACAGCGATCTCCCTCCTCCATAAAGAGGGGAAGCAGGAAGAGAGGGAGAGGAAAAAGAGAGGAGAGAGAGCTCTCTTTTTCATAGAATGACAGCTAATAAATGTGGAAGGAATTATATGATTGGAAAATCCCATTTGGCAGCTCCCAGAGTAATAACAGATTCAGAGAAGGATCCACTGGATGAGAAAACAACTACATGAAAGGTTGTTGGGGAACAGGCAAGTGTGAAGACAAACTGCCCCTTGTCATAGGGGCAGCTGAAGAACACCTCAGTCAATAGGGCACCATAAATACGATCAAAGGACACAGATCTGACCACACCAAAGATGATCAAAAGTTAGTATCAGTGACCTATGATATATTGACTTCATCCAAATTGGTAGGAGAAACACCAATGCCTTACTCAAGTGGGTCGGGGATAGAGATAACACTACAGAGAGTTTGCGGAAATCAAGAGGCCAATGCTGTTCTTTCACTTGCAGGTGGAGAACACAGTGGTGGCAAGGGCTGCCTCTGCCTTCCCATCAGAACACTGACAACTGAGATTTCACTAAAGGTCGGTTCCCCTCTCGATGCCCTGAAGCCACCTTCCCTCCACTTTCCATCCTCAGCCTGCAGCTTTCAGTCCTGGGTAGCAAGACAGCAGGGAGATGCAGAGAACGAAGGGCGGAGGCTTGTGCACGCAGCCTGTCCTTTTTTAGGAGCAAAACCACAGTTTTTGCCAGAACCCCCCTCAGAGGAGACTCCTGGCTACACCTCCTGGAGAGTCCCTCCTCCCTTGACAAAGGAGTGGGGAAAATGGCTTTAAACCTAGTGCTCAGTAATGACAAGGTGGAGTCTGGCACCTTGCAGATGGTTAGAATCTGATTGGTGTTGCCACAACTTTCCTGAAAATGAACCCTTTGGTGTATTTGAAGAAACCTCAATGTACCTTTTGATTTATCAGTTCTGCTTTTGAGAACAATTTCTGTAGAAAGAGTAAAATTGGTTGTCAATGATTTATGTATACTGGATTCATCAGTTCAATATTCCTGTATCCATAACCTCCCAAACAAAGGGAAATTTAACTTCAATACACACTAATAATTGAATAGCTGAAAATACAGGCCTGCTGGTCAGACAGCCTAGCTGAGTAAGCTGGTCAAGACACAGACTCACTTCAGGTCTCAGTGTTCCCCATCTATTGAAGGGAGTTAACACTACTTCCAGCATGAACCTAGAAGAATTAAATAAAATTTTATTATGAAATATATAGCAAAACGCTATAAGAAAGAATCAGTGCATAGCTAGGTGTGGTGGTGCACACCTGAAACCCTAGCAACTCAAGATACTGAGAACTGAGACAGGAGGATTGTAAGCTCCAGACCAGCCTCAGCAACTAATTTAGTGAGGCCCTCAGCAATTTAGCAAGACCCTAACTGAAAAATAAAAAGATCTGGGGATGTTGTTCAGTGGTAAAGTACACCTGGGTTCAAATCTCTAGTATGAAAAAAAAAAAAAAGAGAATCAATGCATAATTATATAAATTAATATAGAGCCCATTAAGATAATATATACAATGTCAAAAATTGAATGTGAAGAAAACACATCTGCTAAATGAACACAATTTGTATTTATGCAGTGATATCACTATTATAATGAATACATGTTTAGAGAAAATACATCTTCCATCTGGTCATTGCACTACAGTGGGTTACTTTCTCTTTTATACATTGTTTTGTTTTTAAATTATATATTTAGGGGCTGGAGCCATGGCTCAGCGGTTTAGGTGCTTGCCTGGCAAGCACAAGGACACGGGTTCAAACCCCAGCACCACGTACACAACTGAGTGTTGGAGCAACTAAGTCCATGTGAAAAACAAAATAAAGTTGTTTCTCTCTATCTCTGTCTCTCTCACTGTCCCTCTCTCTTTAAAAAAAATTGTATATTAAATAAAATTATTTTCATAATAATCATGGGTCAGTCAATCCACTTTTTCCTAAAGGGCTAGTTATCAACATTCCTAATTTTGAAGTCTGTGGTTTCTATCTGTATAACTCATCTTTCATGGTATCTTAAAGCAGCCACAGACACTATGGAAATGACTGGTGTAATTGTGTTCTACTTACAAAAAAGGCCAGCAAACCTGAGTTTGATATGTAAATGTTAATTTTTAAAATAAAATTTTAAGCGGTATAATAAAAAGAAAGAAAGGAATTTTCCTAGTGATGAGTAGGAAATACAGAAAGTGAAGAAGTCTTATAAACAAGTAAAACTGGAACAATTTTAGGGTGGAAGGCCAAGAGGCAAACTCTCAAGGTGCAGGAAAGATAGTCTATGTGGTGGGATTTTATTCACAAAAGAAAGATCAAAAAACAAACTACATATGCCTTCTGTTTACCTAAATGGAGTTTGTTCCGAAAGTTTTTAGACTGTTTCCCATGGCACTTTAAGACAGAAGAAGGTTCTCAAGTCGCTGCAAAGCCAGGTTAGAAAGAAGGTCTCCTGGAGCTTAGACTGTGGAGGATGTAGGTTCACCTCTCTGGGCTTGGGGAGAACCAGCACTCCCAGCCTCCCCACTGCATCCCTGATGGAAAGGCCAACTGTCCTCTGTCCAGTAGCACACTAGCATGATGGTGCCTCACTCTTCTTGAAAAATTTTGAGTAATAAAAAATATTTCATATTACCAAGTAAAATCTTTTACCTACGAGTGTTTGTTCTGGACTGAGCCCCTCTGCCACATTTCAGATTTTAGTTATTTGAAGCCACAATCATGGTAACTTGTTTCCATCCACAGAAATTCTCTGTTATTAACTCATTGCTTCCCTCCACCAAATTCATCTGTTGAAATTCATCACATCCCAGTGTGATGGTATTGGGGCAGGGGGCTTTGAGAAGTAATTAGGTCATTAGGGTGGAGCCCTCGTGAATGACAGTGGTACCCTTGTGTAAGAGACTCCAGAGAGCTCTTCAGTCCTCTTCCCATCATGTGAGGATACAAGGAGGACTCTGAGGTTTACAGGTTGGAGGAGGGGCCTCACCAGAACTGGACCTCCTAATTCCGGATTTCCAGCCTCCAGGATTGTGAGAAATAAACTGCTGTTGTCTATAAACCACTTGGTCAACGCACTTCATTATAGCAGCCTGAACAGACAGGGACATCCTGGAAGCATGGTTTTTCTATAGCAGAAGTTATACTTTGGAGCCTTCTAATTATGCCTAGCTTATTTTACTGAGTATTATAAAATCATTGAATTGAATGAGCCAAAAAAAAAAAATCTCAAAATCATAGCTTTTCTTTTAAAAATCCACTCTTTTGGTTTCCTTAGGGGAAAAAAAAATCTGAAAAACTAGTGACCCTGGATCACATTCCCAAATGCCAACAATTGGCTTAAAATTAAGTAGCAGCCAAAATGAGCTCGGGCTCCCCGGTCTCCCCACCCCCAGCACTGAAATTCTTCATGCTTTGCCCAGTTACACTTCCCTGTGGGACTCTGAGGACATCCCAGATTCCAGCTATATCCTAAACTGAGATAACAAAGGGTGCTAGAGTTCAGCCACAGGCCCAGAGACAGGTCCCTGTCCTACGTTTAACATATGCAAGTTCTCTGACCCTGGGAGACAGCTGCTTTCCATGTGCTCCATCATTTGGAAAATGAGGGGGTGAAATGGGACGAGGCTTAGGTTCCTTATGCAGCCAGCATTCTATGAATCTACAAATGGCTTAGCTAATTTTCATATCTCACTGAGCTCATTGCCTGAAAAATGCCTGAAGTCATGAGTTTCACCTGCTAATAGCACTTTGAAAAAAAAAATAGATTTGAAAAATAAAATATCCGGATCCCTCAAAAGCCATTTGCAAATAAATTCATACTGAGATGTGCTAAATGTAAAAAAAGAAAAAGGCATTTACTTTCTTTTGACTCCAAAATGGAAGTTCCAAGCCAAGAGTTCTAATAATTAAGAGAAAATTCCACAAAGTTTAATGTTCCTGTAATAATAGTGCATCAATTACACTGTTCAATAGAGACAAATGAACGCTTGATATAGGGAGGGGTCAGGACCACAGAGTGAAAGTTCTTAGCATGACAATTTTCTCTCAATTCCCACCCACCCCCATCATTCCTACACCTACACACACAATTTGGGCTTCAATTTGTTTTATTTCTCTTGCCAGAACCACTTACTTTCTCTATTAAGTTGAAATGGCTCATTCAATGCTTTCTCCAATAAACTAAAAATATACTAGATTAAGGCAACGAATAGTATTTAATCTAGAGTGGGACATAAGGCTCTGGAGAGGAGGGCCTGTCCTTCTTCACTTCTTTTCTAATGCAAAGCCTGCCACATTTGAAGGGCTACCATACCCTTAGTCCACAGCATCAGGCAGGCAACCAACTGGAGCTCAGTGTCCAGTGTCTGGAAATCACCCATCCCTGGCCTTGTCCACCAGCTTCCATTGTGCACCCAACCAGACCTTTTGCTTTGTCTTTGGGTCCTAAAGCAGGCAGAAACCACAGAAAGGTGAAGTTTTCAGGTGAGTCTGAATTGCAGAATGTCCCTGAACACAGCTGTTCAAGTTCCTAAGAAATATTTAGATTAAGAAGATCCTCTGGATCACTTGGAAAAAACAAATTTGTGGTAGAGCTTCAGGTCATGAGGGAACATGTTCCCATCCTAGGGGGCTCTCAGATAATGGATCCAGTGCCTTGGCCCAAGGTTTCTAAAGTCAATAACAGGAATATTCAGTCTTGGTACAATTAAGTCTAATCAAAGAACATCACGATGATTTCTCAGCCCCTGAAAAGGGCAATGTTTTGTTTAATGACTGGACTGTTAGTAGCTACTTGGGAAGTAATATTATAAATTTGAGGATTTCATTCAGCTCTCTGGAGATAAGAAATGTGGCTAAAGATTCGTTCTTCATGGTAATAATTTTCAGTCCATGATAGATGCTCTCTAAATAGTGTGTAAAATAAAAATAATCTTCCTTAAAGGTCACAAAGTTTTTAATTTGCCTTCTCAAATTAAAAGTTTCTCTCTCTCTCTCTCCCTCTCTCTCTCTCTCCTTTTTAGAGTGAGAGGGAGAGTAAGAAAGAGAGAGAGAGAGAGAGAGAGAGAATCAATTTTATTTAGCTTTTCATCTGGTTTTTGTTGCTCTGACCCTGAGTTGTATATGTGGTACCAGGGTTTGAGCCTGGGTCCTCACACATGCCAGGCAAGCATGATACCACTGAGCCACCACTCCAGTCCTAGAAATTTCCTTTTTGCAAAGCTTTAATTTTGCTTTACTTTTAAACATTTTCACCTTAAACTATAAGTAGGTTTTTATCTAGATGAAAATCCTCTCCATAAAACATCAAATGGTTATCACATAATAGATGCTCAGAAAATGTTTTCTGAATGAGTAAGTAGTGGGAAATTAGTTGAAAATAATTGACCAGAATTTTAAAAAGTATATGCATGTGTTTATCATACATAACATGATAAATTGTACTTGTGTATATTGGCATGCGTGTATACACATATAACACATTCTTATTTTGGTTTGTAAATCTTTGGTCAAATTTGCTTTAGAAGTTTGAATCTTCATAATACATGTATAAAATATATGTATAATATTAGCATTAATATTACACATATACCTTAACATTACATGTAAAACATACATACACACACATATGCATGCATATATATGTAAAGTGATATTTTTCTTCTCTACCAGGAAAAAAATGAACATAGTTTGAATTTCATTATTTTTCTCAAGGTTGTCACACCATGATCAGAAAGTATGTTTCTAAGAAACTGTGCTTTATTGCAATAAAGCAATGGAAGATGCTTGCAAAGTCCCTATGAGAGAGGACTCATAAAAAATTGGGCTGTCTTGCTATTGAAAGTTATTAGATGAGAAGAAACCATTGCCAATAAAATATCCTGCTGGAATTACAACTAATTACTTCAATGCCAATTGATTCTGCTCTTGGAGGTTCTAAGGGGCGTTGACAACCTCACTCTTCCCTGTAGACAGGGGCTTAAGCAAAAGCCCTGGATGTCAGCCCTCCAAAGCCAAGGGGCTCAGATCTGCTCAGATGTAGACAAAATGAATAAGCCTCAGAGCAGAGGGAACAACCAGGGTGGGTACATGACACTGTTGTCTCTCTTTCTGGGTGACTGAATCTTTTAAGATCCTTAAATTTCTAATCTGTTGTTTGTTTTCAGAAGATGTAAAAGTCAGACCTGGCCTAAAGAAGGAAGTTCTCAGCTATTGCAACCTGGGAGAATATCACCTTGGAGAAGCCACTGGGCGGTCCTTGCTTGGGTCTGATGCTGTTGGTGACAGGGCTGGAGAGCAAGGAGAAGATGGAACTTGTTCTGCAGAAAACCATAGTCCCACCTTTCCACTGAGTGAGCTTGGGGAAGCCTCTCCAGTCCTCAAGTTTGTTCATTTATGTAATAAATATATTGGACATTTATAATATCACCATGTACTTAATTCAGCCTTTAAGTTGTTATTGAGTCCAGAGCACTTTTTTTTTTAAAGAGGGACAGTGAGAGAGAGAGAGAGAAATAATTTTTATTTAGCTTTTCCAGGCAGCTTTCATTGCTGAGACTTCATTGTGTTCATGGTGCTGGGGTTTGAACTTGCGTACTTGCGTATGTTGGGCAAGTGCCGTAACCGCAGAGCCACCTCTCCAGCCCTGAGAGCACTGTTCTTGATGTATAAGAGAATCCACAAAGAAAACTCCCTGTGCTTGTGGATCTCACTTCTGACTTTCTAGTTAACATTATGGTGTGTATTTTGGGGATGCATACACTGCAGATAACATTCTGGAAGCAACACAATGCTGACCTTCTCAACTCTTGAGTTGTTCCCTGGGTCACTCATTCTTTCACAGTTAGAGGAGGTCCTGCTGTGGCAGATGCTGGGACAAGTATTTACACGAGTAGTAAGATAAATGCCACTCAGTCCTTAACCTGGAGGTGCTCAGCATTCAGTAGGAAGATTGCAAGACAGAGGAGTTAATAGAGAGTGTTTAATGATACCTGTCACTGGAAAATTGAGGGGAGGGAAGAGATATCATTTCCTATTGGGAAACTGAGTGATGGTTTCTACTAGAAGGTGAGATTTAAGATAGATCTTAAAAACAGATACATTTACATAGAAGACTAGAGCTTAAGAATAGAAAACAGTATAAAGAAAAATTAGGTAATTATATAAATATACAAAGAATTTTTAGAGAAATGGGGTTCCAGTCTGAAAATAAAATGATCCATGTGGCTGTAGCTGGGGATAGAAGGGACAAGTGGCCACATGCTGCAGGCCTCCAATGCCAGCCTAGTGATTTGGCTCGTAATTGTGTAGGCTGGCCACTCCCCAGGATTTTGAACACAGAGATGACACACTCACATTCAAGATGACAAAGGCAGTGTGGCCCAGAGAAAGCAGAAACCGGAGGGCAAAGAGCAGTTTTTATCAAGTCCTAGCAACAAGGATAACAAGTAAATGATTCAATTCAACAATAATTGTGTGATTGACAACTGCTTGCTGAATGTTGAGAAGGCAAAGGCAAGCTAGTGGAACCAATGCCTCTCTTTAATTGGTAGAGAATGCCCCAAACACAGATGTTTAGTACTACAAAGAATCTAGGCAGTAAGGAAGACCCCCAACCACCATCTTGTAGGGGAGAAGGGGTAGCTTATAGAAAAATAAAAGCATAGTCTCAGATGATCCAGAGACCTAAAAATATCATTCAGACGCTAACCCAGAAGATGTTAATGGAATTTTATTTTGTATATAGCAAACACAGAGTACATTGCAAGGTTGGATTTTGGTTAAGGAGAGCACTGTTACACCTGTCAGTCAGCTGCTATCTAGTGAGGCATCTGCTATGTTCCGTACCCTATACCTGGCATGGTGTATTAGTGTCTGCAAGTTAGGAGTGGTGGGCAAAAAGTATGCAGGCAAGAAAATATATACTGAACATGTGGTAGTAAGTGGTGGGAAGGAAAAGAAAGCATGTAGGTAGGTGAAAGCATATTATGAATGACCAATCAGAGACAGTGTCCCTGCAGGGGTGATATCTGCTTACTGAGGGAGCCAGGAGGCATGGAGCTGGGGGACACTCCTTCCAGGTAAAAGGAATAGCTAAAGTGAGAGCGTACCTGCAGATTTTAAGAAAAGCCAGGACACTGAGGTCCCAGCAGGCAAGCGGTGAGGCAAGAGCTGGGGTCCAGTTACACAGAGCACTGTAGACAAGCAAAGAATCTGAGCTTCATTCAGAACAGGAAGAAACCATTGGAGGTTTGTGGTCAAAGAAATGATGTAATGCAGGATCTAGGAGGATAGGGATTTGTGACTATTTGGTGTTGTGTTCCTGCTATCTCACAGCACCTAAACCCATACCTGGCCCACAACAGATGTTTAGTTAGTATTTTTTGAAGAAATGAAGGAATAATATGAGTTGTATTTTGGGATTGCTGTATAAAGACTGCAGATGGGTAAAGCAACTGGCAGAGCTTATGGTGGCTTAGACAGGCAGAACCATGATGGAAGGAGAAGGTGAGAGGAAGTTGAGAGACTTACTGGAAGTTAGATTCCTATGTGGGAAGGTTCTCAGGAGGGAGCTCAGGAACTTGGCCTGAGTATCTGGAAGGGCCAAGTTGACCCTTTCAGAGATTAGAGAGCACCAGAGAAGTAGGTTTGGGGAGTAAAAATTGGGGGTTGTATTTGGCACATGTTAGCTTTAAGATTATGTGGCATTCAGGGGAATATGCTGGGTGGTTGCCTATGGAAGCTCTGGGAATGAGTCAGAACTAAGGAAGAAAACTTGGGATCATCAATATGAAGACCATGTTGAGATCATAGAAAGGAATATAAAAGAAGAGGACTAAGAGTCAAGCCCTGGGGGAGTCCCATCATTTAGAGGTCAAAGTCCAGTAGAGGTTAGTGGGGGCAAAAATTGAGGCGCTCTCCAAAGAGTGTGAGAAAGAGGATTCAGAGAGGTGGCAGGAAAACCAGGAGAATGTGTGTCCTGGAAGAAGCAAGGGACTCCAAAGGGTGGTACACGTAGTAAAAGGCTGCTAAGGTCAGTAAGATTGGGATAGAGAATAATCCTGTGTACTTCACAAGGCCGCCATCACTGGCGATCACATTGAGAAGTGGCAGGGAGTCTAAGAGTCTGATGAGTGCTCTCAAGAAAGGAGAAGGGAAGTAAGGCAGGAGCGCACAGGTAGTTTGGAGTGAGCTGGTGATGTTTTCGTCTCAGGGTACAGTGTAGGCCTTTGTTTAATTTTGTTTCACAGTTTACATATATGTTAAGTGTGTGATTTGTATAATGCAAATATTACACAATAAAAGGTATCTTTAGATGCTGAAATGGAGGGAGTGAAGAAAGCCAGTGAGAGAACTTTTTGGAGGCATATTCTATAAAAGGGAATAGAAAATAAATTGTCAGGTATATGGAGCAAGGGTGTGATTTTGTAAAATGCTATCTATTTGTTTGTTTGTGTGCTAATGATTTTCTTACCATCACCCCCTTTACATGCAGGTCTTCTGCCCAGTGGATGTTACAGAGGGGACAATACTGAGGAGGTGGGGCAGGGGAAGGTAATGCTGGTGAAACCCTCAAAACAATTCTTTTTTTCTTTTTCAAAAAGCTCATTTCTGAAAAGAATAACTTGTGATCAAAATAAAGGAAATAAGTATAATTAAGTAGTTTTAAATTTTGATGGCTAAAAGGAATTATGAATAAATATAAAGGAAAAAGGAAGTCCTTTGAGGGATAAATGTCTATTGATTGTGTCCTACAGTCTTTTAAGCTGGTTTGTGTTTTACAGGAAGGAAGATGCTGATGGGGTCTCTAATGGGTCCACCAGCTTGGTACTGACAGCACCAAAGCAAGGTCATATATGCTTAATTCTAGTCTCTCCATTCTGTTTACCTCCTTTATCTGAATCTTTGACTTTTAATAATGTATAAGGCTGAAATTTCTGTTTCTCAAATAGAACCGCCCTCCCCCCAAATAAAGAAAAAGCAGGGAGCATTCATGCAGGTTCAATAGGTGTCAATTTAAGGACAAAGTGGTTGAATTACTATCCCTGGCCATGGATGTGAATTTTGATCTTTTTTTTTCCCTTTCTTTCACACACATGATATTTCCCTGACATCTGTGCAATACAAATATATCTAGAAAGTGTGAAATGAAAAATCTGCTCCACTAAATATATAAAAGGGACTCCGAATGAAGTCTCCATGATAGCATTCGTCATCATGGGCACAGATGGCGAACTTTTCCAGATCTCCCCTACTCCCCCAATAATGGCTTAAGTTTCATCCTCTGAATACTCCCAAAAATATCACACGCAATGGATGCCTGGTAACTCAGATGAGCCCATCTGTATACATCCTTATTTTTCAATCCTCCATGCATATCAAGCTTCAGGCTGATAAATCAGGAAAAGTATGGTTTCTGAACAAATAATGCAAATAATAATAAAAAAAATCACATGTGACTATGGAAATCCATATTATCTGGGAGTCTAGTGGCCTTTGTGATATTTTTCCAATAAGCAGTGGCATTATTGCCATTCTAACGGACTACTTGTCTTTTTTCCTACAGTTCACATCTCAGAAAACAGCCACTTACCAATACTTCCACATCTGCACATTACGGTATGGAATGTTTAAAATCACCAAGAAGTAATTTTGTTTCCTGAAGTATTTAAAAGGCTTTAAGACACAAATGTATGGTATTATGGTATTTAGGTTTCAAATGGTGGTCAAAAGTGGATGAGAAATACATGCACACTCCATTGTTCTCAGAAGACTCAGTCTGCCTATCTCATACTGATTTGGAAAAGTAATGCTAACAAATAAACCTCAGAAAGTAGAAATGGTGGAGACAAGTTGGACGCTTGTAACTTTCAGGGCTCAGACCCTGAGTGGGCAGGGTGGGGATGGGTGGCAGAGTAATCCTGGAGTGTGTTTTATGAATGTGGGGATGTTACACAAGGTTGGATGGAGCTAAAGAAGTAGGGGAGGGCAAAAGAGAAACCAAAGAGAAATTGAAAAGGAAAATAATTGGATGAATCGCAGGGAACACTTTTGGCTGCAAGAATTATTCAGCAGGAAAACATACTCAATGGTGAGAATAAAAGTCTTGCTTTACTATAGTCTTGGAACTTTGATTATTAAAACCTAAAATTCTAAACATCTTGCACATTTTGAAAATTGTACACTTTTTCACCAATGTGCTCTTCACTGAAAACATGAAATGCCAAAAACCTCTTTGCTTTCATAGTAAATTGCTTTACAAAAAAGAATTACTACAGATGTTTATAGAGAATAATGTTAACGGAAGGTTCGAAGTGCTTATAAGATAGCCCACAGATAGATGCATATGGACTTAAGTAGCTTGATATGTATTATAGAGCACATACACTGCTAACTTTGATTATCACTAATATTTTTCACCCTCTAATTGTCTCAATGGACTAAAGCAACAAAAACAATCACAGAATCATGGTGTTAAAAGAGACCCTTGGGATTGCCTGGTTCCACTTTCTACTTCTAAGGAAGAAACTAAATGTTACAGAGCAAAAGTGACTTGAGGGAATAAAGCCACACAAAACAGTTCATGTTGTTTTTTCCAAAAGTCCATGAATATCAAATGTTCCCAGGACTGCTTTACAGCAATAAGTGGCCTTTGAACTGCCTGGTTTCCTAACAATAACCTGTGCTTTTTTTAAGGGTGAATAAGAAAGACAGTAAGAGGAAGAAAAGCAGAAGTCTCAATGTCTATAAATCACACCTGTTCTAGAAATCTGCCTATCAGGATATGAAGTCAAGTTGGGCTGATCCAGGAATGATGATTGTCTTTATTCTAGCTGTTGGGTCATTTCAGGGGCATAAAGTATGATGACTAAATGTGATTTGAATAAATGTGGGTCAGTCAGTGGCTTTCCCTGGACATGTCCCTCATCCTATCAAGTTCTCAGTATAGAGTCAAGACTTGAAGAAAGAGTGGGCACAAGGGTGCTCAGTCCTTCTGTTTCCATGCAGGTTTAAGGAGAAAGTGCTTGAGCCAAACAAGTTTCCTTTTAAGACCAGACAAAACAGCAATGAGTGATCAGATGAATTTTGTCAAAATAGACAAATCAGATCATTCCAGTATAAATAAATAACCTAAGCATACATTTGAATTTACTTTCTTTATGGTTTGATTTGTTTGCTTGCTTGCTTATTTTAATTACTGAAGGGGTGGAATCTCTCTCTAGAGAGTCTGATAAAAGAACTGGATTTGAGTCCTGGCTCACCATTTCCCTTAAGCGTCTTACGTAACCTCTCCAATTCCCCCAGCTGACTCACGAAGCAGAGGATTCCCACTTATCTCCTGTCTATACAATTAGAGAGCAATTTTTATGACCTGAAACCCATGGAGTAAACATTTCTGAAAACATACCATGTACCACGCAAAGTGCTAGATGCTGGAAAAACGAGAGATGACTACAACAACATCCTTGTCCTGAAGAAGCTCAGACCATGTTTAAATAAGGAGGCAGTGGTACCTTTGTAACTCCTGTAACTGCAATTTGATCAGTGTTACCTTTGCTATGTGAATGAGTAGCCTATATGAAATCAGGAAAGGAAGTGGTTAATTATGCATGGCAGGGGCTGTTTTTCTAGGACGTTATTTTGATTGTAACATTTTAAAAAATGAGTGCACAACTATGGAAAATTGTGTGCTAAGCATGAATTAATGACGAAATACCTTCCCCGTTCCTAAATTGGAATAATCAGTGTGAGCACATGAAGACACTTTACTTGCCTGTTTAGAACCAAGCAACAGTGCTAGCAAGTTTTATGAGCAACACCAAATTATATCAGGAAAAGTAAGTCAGATGATTTTGCTAAATACTGCCTAGGATGAAACAGTTATCTAGAATCTTTCATTAGAAACAAACAAACAAAAATCAATCATTGGAAATAAGCTAATTCGTGGTTGTCCGAGACAAGGTTGTAGTGAATAACTAAATCCATAAATGAGAGAACCTGTTACCCAATTAATTCAATATTCTTCTCTGCTCCCCAGCATGCCCCCCCCTGCTCACACACCAAATCTTTGTGGACAGTAGACAAAGCAATGACCTGTTTGAGTTGTTAGCTAATTTTATTTATAGGAAAAATGCAGATACAGGGATTTAAAAAATTCTGAGGTATAAAAATAAATCACACATTCTATAATAAATCCTTGATTCACTTATATTGTTTGGGCTATGATTATTTGCCTTTCCTAAACTGGGTAACTTTTCTTACCCCTCCCTCAGTTACGGTGGAATGCTAGAACTAGAAGGAACATTGGGATCAGATGGCCCAACTTTACAGATAACGAAAGAGACAGAGGTTTATCTTCTCATGATCACATTTGACCTTTTAATATTTATTTTATTAATAATCTTCTCTGATGCATAAAAGGCAAAGCTTAATCTTTTAACATTCCTATCTCTAAAAGCAGAAGTTTAAAAGGATTCAAGCCAAATGACACTATGTCCACAAATAACAGCAGCTGCAGTGGCTGTATCCTGATGCATTGTTAGGCTGTTTCAGCCCAGGATGTGGCCTCCCTACCAAGTCAATAATGTCACAATCTGAACAAACTTAGGCAAGTTGCCCTCATGAAAAGCAACCCCACACAAAAAGAGAACTGTCATCCTACAAAGCAGCCAACTACATTAGTCTGAGATCTTATTGTGAACTTAGGGGGAACATGGTTTAGTAAATGACATACTCTAAAATCCAATTTGCCTCTAGGTATAGGAATTAAAAATAGTGCTTCATTTTTCCAGTGCTACATTCCAGAGGAGGTAACACACAGAGGGAACAGACAACAGAGAATCTGGTCGCAATGTATTCCTCTACCAAACAGGCACACACATTCACACTAGGGTAGGCATGTGGACTCTAATCCCTTCTTAGTGGAAAACACACATTTTCAAAATGAATCCCCAATCTAGAATGAATTACCGTAATAGCCACAGCCGGAGCGAGTCCGCTGATGAGAAACGCCGATCTGGCCACCTGCTTTGAGACGCCTTGGACCACAACACTGCTGGGATCTTTAAAGGCTGGCCTTTTCAGGTAGGGCATCTACCCTCTTAAATCGCGTTTAAATCCCAGGAAAAGAGAGAAGATGCCTCCCTCAATCTTTGAACTATGCTGCTCTTCCTGTATCCATTTCTGCTGAACACAGCATTGTTATCTTTTCAAAGAAAAGAAAAACAACAAGGGGAGAATTGCACCACTGCAGATCCCAAGGGAAGTAAGCACAAAACTACAGCAACGTCAAATAATATCTCCAGCAACTAGGAAAATTCCCACATGCTATCTGGTGTCAGCCCAATGCAGACTGAGGCGCACTGTGCCCGGAATCACAGGAAGTCGGGCATCTCTGCAGCCTGTGTCCCTGCCAGCTACCCCCACGCGCTGAAATTCAGCAGGGAAGAAGTTATGGTGCCCAAGCTCTGTGCAAGAGACAGAAAGACCAAGCATCCACACTCCGAAAAACCATCCAAGTGGCCGGGACGTCAAATCAGAGAGCAATCAGAAAGACCTGGAGCGGGGGGTGGAGGGGCCACTTTGTTTGAGCCTTCGAATTTTGCTGCATAGTCACGACCCGGGAATGTATGGGTAGGAGGAAGCGCATCTCCAGCCAAAAAAGACCGGACGCGGTTTTCCCCGCACCTCCCTCCCCGCGTGTGTGCGGGTCGCAATACGGTAGGCGACAAGACGGGCTGCTCCCGCTCAAACTCAGGTGGCAGGCCCAGCTGAGAGGCACAGCCGACTGGGGACGAGGAGGCGCTGGAGAAGCACCCACCCCGTGCATCCTCCCCGCCGGCCAACACCTAGGGGAGCAAGGGCTGCACCTGGCCAGCGTCCCCTGAGCAGAGCACAGACGAGCTTGTGCCGAGATTGTGGGCGCTCGCTGGGCTAACCACGGACATTGCATGGGATACAATTGTCCAAAAGCGAATCCAAGGCGAAGCGCAAATCCAGAGCTTTGGTTCACAAGGGGTGGGTGTGAGCTGGGAAGGCAGATTACGTAGGTCTCTCCGCCTCCTCCCCTGACACCTCCTTGCCACTGGGAGGGCGCCGAGGGGCGGGGGAGGCTCTGAGAACCCGCTTGGGGGCTTCTTTGTTTCTCTCCGTGCCCCTCAAGAGGGCCGGGTGCGCCTGCTATACCCTCGCCGGGGTCGACAGCCGGGCAGCCCAGCCCGGCCCCGTCAGCCGCGCGCCCCAGGATGACAATTGAACCTCGCGGGAGAAGCTAGAGGGTGGGAAGGAGGGTGGATCCCGGCCTTGGGAAGGGAGGGCGCTGCTGGGGCCTCGCGAGCGGCTCGGAAGACGCCCAGAGAAGGGCGGGGGGAAGGGGTGGCAGGCAGAGTCCCCGAAAAGCTCTCGCTTACCTTAGCAGTCCCGTACTGGGCACAGATCATGCTCCCGTCAGGGCGCAGGTTAAAGCCGGGGGTCGCACGTGCCCTGCATAGGCGCCAAACACCAGGGATCTGCTTTGGGGGACCCGGGAGACCGCCAGCTCTCTCCGCGCTCTGGCTGCCGGCTGCCCGGAGCGAGCTGCTGTCACCGCCACCGCCACGGTGGAGCGGCGCGCGAGGCTCGGTGAGTGTGTGCGAGAGGAGAGGGCCCACTGGGTCAGAGGCGCACCGTGTTGCAGTTCCAACAACAGCGCCTGATGCGCGGCAAGGCTGCACACTTCATCGCTTTATCCTCCCGCCTGCATCCCCTCCCTCCCTGCCTGCTCCTCCGTGGGTACCAGTCTCCCGAACCAACCACAAGCCGGGCTTGCTCTCATTAGCGCTGCCCCGCCCTGCAGCCTCCGCGCACCCCCCTCCCCCCCGCCGTAAATATATATTGATTCTTGTTACCGCCAGCCCCATCCTTCCTACACTCAGTTGGCGTACTGGGCAGATAGATCCAGGACCAACCACCGCTCATCAGCTCTTTTGTGTATGTGCAGTGTGTTCTGAAAGGATGCGGTGCAGACATCCTAGGCAGGTACCCTGTGACAGGTGTTCTGTTGGCCTCTGCTTTACACACTTTTCTTCACCCACTTTATACAGTTATGAACACTCACAGACACATTTCAGAGCAGCCTCCTATATTTGCACAGCAAGTACACAAAGCAAACATTGTTATTACAAATGCAAAGGTTGAAAATTACCCCAGAACATCTATTGTCGAGAAACCTAGTTTGGAAACAGGTTTTGCATTAAACAGCACATATTAAACAGCAGAGTGTCCGATTGCTAGAACTGGAAGAAAACAAAGTCTATGCCCTTCTTTGTACAGACAACCGAGACGCAAAGAAAAATTAAATGCTGGTTATGGTCGGTTGCTGGTTGTTTCATGTACGTAAATCTGTGTTCATTTGGTTACTAATTGGCTTTTATGTATTCACATAAAATTCAGAGTTTCTGAGTTTATAATCTCCATAGCCTATGATTCTAACTGCATTCTTCACAATACTCACTTATTTTTTCCAATTCTCCTGTCCAGTATCACCTAGGTAAGCCATGTTTCACATCCTAAGAAGGTATCTTCTTTTCCTTACCCAAACCCAGACCTCCTCTAGAAGAAACAAAGGGTGAACCTGACTAAGACTCCTCACTGAAGACCTGAGTACAGACCTATCCAAATCAAGTCTCCTTCCAGTTCTCATAAACTTGATGGGTAGCTTCTCCATTTATCTTCTTTCACAGACCCATCTTTTGGCCCTGATGTCACTCTCACAACAGGAACTTTCCAGACATGGAAACCTTGGACTTGGTGAAGACAACTTCACTAGCTGTGCCCCTTTCTGCAGTGAGCAAATCCTTTCCCTTTCCAGAATTTCACTCAAAGGGCTCAGTCCTTTCCCAACAGACCCTTCTCTTTGTCTGACAACAGAGAGATCTTCCAGTCAGATGAGCTCAAAGCTGATCACTTTTCAAACCTCAGTTAAGGATTCACACAGAATGCAGGGTATATGTTTCTTCAGGAACTTTTACCCTTGAATCAATTTCTATATGAAGCAACCCCTCAGAGAATAGACTTGGTTAGGTTGTAGCCATAAACACTAGCATTAACCAACTGTGTAATGTTTCCAACCAGACATTTGAAAGAAAAAGAATTTCTTGCATAAACTAGCATTCACAGTTTCTAAATTAGCACAATATCACCAGACCACAATAAAGGAAAATTCTTGACTTCAGTTAATTGCTAGGGCATTCATTGTTCACTGCATTATTTTCAGTGATGCAGCATCAACTTGGCTCAGGGAGATTTTCTCTGTGTTCTATCTATCACAGAGATGACTTGACAAGTCAACAACTCTCATAAAAGTTATTGATGTAGCAATCTTGAGGTGTGCTTTATTTTCCCCAGGGGAGTTTTCTTTTTTTTTTTTTCCTACTGAAGACAAAAGATATTAAAGTAGAAGTGCACAAAGTTTCACCTCTTAACATTTTGCACAGATAACTCCTTGTAAAGCGCTTTTGACATGCCAGGTGCACTGACAATTTATGGATTCATGTATATTGTCCTTTTATTCCTAACAACCCCTGTATAGTCTGGGAAACATGCTATTTCACAAAGGAAAATAACAAGGAGTTCTATAATTTTGTGAAAGTCTGGTTTGTGAGAAGACCTCCAATCTGGAGGTAACTGTTGTCAGCTGCTGTAAGCTTAAAGTGTTTTGATGGGAAAAAGGAAAAGACTTGGCTTGAATTCTAAAGCCGTCCGTTTAGTAGTCATATGTATAAAGCTTCTAACATACTCAAAACACTGTTGTGAACACAATAAGACACAATTTCAATACCCCTAATCCTACTAATCTTAAATATTGCCATAGGGTGGTGAAGGCATTACAAGAAGAATATACCGACACCTGTATTATCATGATACTGATATAACCTTGCATGTTCACCTTATGTAACTAAGGACCCAAGGAGAGGCTGGCCTGCCTGCTCAGCCCAGACCACATGCAGCTACAAATAAGTAAACAGAGTTCAGTCTGCAAACGATCCCTAAATTGCTGAGAAAGCTATGACTTGATCAGAGGTTTCATCTTCAGGAGCAGATCCTCACCATAATGTCAGAAGTGAAAGCATTGTAACTAGGGAGGAAGAAGATTGAGCTGTTGAAGCTGGGCTAGGAGTATAATATCTGACATGGTCTTTTCCTGAAGGACCAATTATAGCTGGTTGTACAAGACTCTTATACGTATCTTAGGTCCCAAGGTTTAGAATAACAACTCAGAGGCCAGGGTGTCCAACTTTGGTCAGCTGAGCAGGAGACATAGAGAAACAAGCCCTCCCCATAATGACAGGAAGAGGATTTTTAATTTGGAAGGCTGACTAAACCTCCACATGGCTATTGTCAGTGGCTCTCTTGGTAGCCATTAAAACCTTAGGGTAATTTTGGGTTGGGGCCTAGTAGAGGCTGAAATAATCTGAACGATCACAGGGCTGTTCTTATATGGATTTATTAATTTCTTCAACAATTTTAAAATGTGTTAATTTCTAGGTATTCTTCCCGGAATTCAGTCTCTGAATTCATGGAAATTCGAGTTGAGGGTAGTTAAAAATTAAATGGATGTGCCCTCTATATTGATAGAGGTGGTGACAGGTAAAAATGGAGAACCTTACATCACACAGCACAGAGGCTACAACCCAAACCCAAGTTGGGGACCTAAAGGTGGGAGTTGGAGACTAAACCTCCTGGTGCCAATCAGGAGTGCTGAAAAAGAAGTAAAACTTTGAAAGGTTCACGTCCTGCACCTGCTCATGGTCATCATTAGTCAGCTTGCCTGAGTACAGAATCACTGGTCTGCCTGTCAATTTAAGAATACTATGTTAGATGGGAACATGAAATGTCACCATACCCTTATATAAGTACCATTATCTATCGTGTGGCATGATGCACCACCAAGATGCACTACTACTACTACTAAAATAAAAGAAAAAGAAAAAAGAAAAAAAGGTCAATAGGTGAAGGGAACAGTGGAAGAATACTCAGATTAACTTGGAAAGGTGAGAAGAGTTAGAGAAGTCCGTAGTGCAGTCAAGAAGACTTCAGTCTGATTGAAATGTAGACAGGTGCACAGATATGTAGGGGTAGTTCATTGTGGTTTTAATTTGCACTTTCCTAGTGACTAATGATGTGAGCATCTACTTTTGTGCTTATTTTCCATTCCTATATCGTCTTCAGTGAAGTGTATGTTCAAAACTTTTGCCCATTTTTAAATGAGTTATTTGCTTAAATATTATTTAGGGAGTTCTTTGTATAGTATAGTTACAATTTTTGTCAGGATTTCTGAATATTTCCTTTCTGTCGGTGGCTTGTCTTCATTCACAGAGCATATGTCTCTAAGT
This sequence comes from Aplodontia rufa, assembly GCA_004027875.1. Classification (NCBI taxonomy): domain Eukaryota; kingdom Metazoa; phylum Chordata; class Mammalia; order Rodentia; family Aplodontiidae; genus Aplodontia; species Aplodontia rufa. Next base: position 5,397 of record PVKS010023631.1, on the reverse strand, counting down.
TTGATAGAGTTAAATCATCTTTTTCTTTTAGGGCTCATACTCTTGGTATCTAAGACCTGTTTTGACTAACAGAAGTTGTCACAGAGTTTTGCTTATATTTTGTTTTACAGGTTTTACAGTTTCACATTTTACACTTAAGTCTTTGGCTCATTTTGAATTATTATCATTTTTTAGATATGAGGTATGGACTATGTTTTTTTACATTAGTTTGCTTGTTTGTTTTTGCATATGGATGTCCAATTATTCTAGCATTATTAGTGAAAAGAATCATCTCTTGAATGAATTGCTTTTATAACTCTTTAAAAATAAATTGGCCATGTTTGTAGGGTTCTCTGAATTCTTTAATTTATACCAATGAATTGCACATTTTTTCCAATACTACAATATGTTAATAGTGTAGATTTATACCATCCTAGAATCAGGTTTTATAGGTTTAATTTTGAAAAGGAATAGAGTCCTCCAACTCTGTTCCTTTTCAAAATTATTTTGGCTATTTTCATCTCTTCATCTTTCCATATAAATTTTAGAGTAGGTTTGTTAATACCTACAATAATTTCTATTAGTATTTTTGCTTGAGATCATATTAAATTTACAGACCAATTTTTGAAGAATTGACATTTTAATAATCCACCAATTTCTTCAAATTTTCCAATCCATAAGCTTAGTATGTCTCTGCATTTATTTAAGTGTTCTTTTATTTATTTTATGAGTATTTGAAGTTTTCAGCATATAGATTCTACACATTCTTTGTTAGATATATACCTAAGAATTTCATTTTGGGGAGACTACCATAAATATTGATATTAATTTTGAATTTCACTTCATAATAAAATGTACCTGGATTTTTTTTTCAATACTTCAGATTGAATCCAGTGGCACTCTAACACTGAGCTACATCCCTAGCACTTTATATTTTTTATTTTGAGGCAGGGTCTTGCTAAATTGCTCAGGGCCTCCCTACGTTGCTAAGGCTGGCTTTGAACTTGCCATTCTCCTGCCTCATGCTCCTGAGTTACTTGGATTACAAGTGTGCCCTACCGCACCTGGCTAAGTTTAATAATTATTTTTTTAAACATTGGTGCATTAAATGATGGGATTTATTGTTACATATTTGAATATTCACACAATATAACAATATAATTTGGCCAATGTCCCCCGCTACTAGCGCTCTCTGCTCCCTCCTCCCTTCTCCTGGTCTCTTGCCTCTGCTGCTAATACTTATGCTTAAAGAGCATATAAACTTGTGGTCAAGTTGAATGTAATTACAATATGATGTAGGTGCTAAGAGTTAGAGGTGTGTTGTCAATGTGACAGGAACAACCATGTTAACTGTGGGAAAGCTAGAACCCGCCACTAATGGAGCTTTGAAATAAAGAACAGAAATTTTTTGAATAGCTAAGACATCATAAGAAGAAAGAATACCACACATGAAAGTCAAAATACTGAAGGACCAGAATGCACTTGGGAAATGTGAAGAGTTCAATTCAAGTGGCACAAAGAGAGTAAGGCCAGAGATAAGACTGGATAGAAAGGTTTGAGACACATTGTGATGAGCCAAATAAGCCCAACTCCAGCTTTTAGAATCAAATGTCAATTATGGAGAACCATAAAGAGTTTTAAAGCCAGTAAGTGAAACAAGATTTGTTATTTAAATATATAGCAAAGCAAAATGTATGATATGGCTTTAAATTTGTAATAAATTTAGATTGTTAAAATATGCTAATAAAATAAGAATCGGGTTAGGATGGCAGCCAGCTAATCTGCCCTCACTTACCTTCCCACCAAAATACTGATTAAGAAACACAAGACAAAGAAAAATGACAGACAGTTATGAACTGTGAATGTTTATCAATAACCTATCACATGCCAGACAATTTTGTTTTGTTTTGTTTTTAGAGAGAAGGACAGTGAGAGAGAGAGAGACAGACAGAATCAATTTTTGTTGAGTTTTTCATTGCTCTGACACTTACTTGTGTTCATGGGTGCTGGGGTTTGAATCTGTGTATTTGCAGATGCCAGGCAAGCGCTGTAACTGCAGAGCCACTGCTCCAGCCCCCAGACGATTCTTCACAAATCTAATCGAAGTGTAATTTAGGCATTGAAACACAGTCCAAATTTATAGAATTTTGAGAAAAGTTAGATATTGAAAATATATAAAGAGGTTTCACCAAAAATTTTTTTTAAAAAACCAATTTGCACAAAAGTGGGCAAAGGATACTGAAAAACTTTGATAAATGTTTTAAAATTCACAATGATTATTTGAAAAACTCTTAAGTAGCCTTGTGAATTAATTAAGCACAAAGTAAATTGAGACCATTTTTACTTTAGTTGCCCTTTGTATTGGCTCGGGTCTGGTTTTCACGTGTCCTCCAAAGTTGGTAGCTGAAAGCATACTCCCAAGTTTGCTGGTATTGGACGGTGGCCAAAACTTTAGGAGGCACGGTGGTTTTAGGAGGAAGGTGATTATTGGGGATGTTGTACTTGAAAGAGATTGATGTGGTTCTCATTAGACCCTGGTTAGTTCGAGGAGAGTGGATTCTTACAAGAGTTAGTCTAGCCCCTGGATCCTTCCAGGTTTCTTGCCATGTGATAACTTCCTCTCACACATGTGATGCTATCTGCCATTAGGACACAGTCAAAGGGGCCCTCATCAGACTGAACAAACAGTGTCACCCAATCTTGGACTTCTCATTATAAAGTACCAAGAAGTCTCAGGTATTTTGTTATAGCTACATAAACTAGACTAATACACCCTACCCTCAAAAATGCACATCAAAAAATACTAGTCAGGATGCAGTGAGATAAGAAATTGAGTTTCTGATGATGGCAAAATAAATCATTCCAACTTATATGAAGTGCAATTTGTTGCATATTTCAAGGATCTTTAAACAGCTCCTGTGATTACATGTAATGTATCAGTTAGTTATTTCTGTGTAATAAACCAAACTCAAAACTTAGTTGAAAAAAATAATAACTATATATTTTTTCCTCAGGAGTCTGTAAATGAGCTATAAATCACTGATCTGGGCCAGACTTAGTAGGACTCATTTGTGTGGACAGTTGGAGGGTTTCCTGGCAGCTGGATGATCTAGGACAACTTTGTCTGAGACAACTTGACTCTGTTCCAAGTGATCACTCATCCTCTAGCAAGCTAGTTTAAACTTGTTTTCATGCAGTGCCTGGGGTTCAAAAGAAAGAGAAAGAGTAAAAATATACAAGACTTGGGAGGTCTGGTCCCAGAGCTGTCACACCACGACTTCTACTTTATTGGCCAAAGCTCATCATGAGCTGGACTCAATTCAAGGAATGCGGAAATAAACTCCACCCCTTGATAGGAGGAACTGCAAGTTCACAGTGTAAAAGGTATGGATACAGAGGGGGTTGGAGAAGTGGGGCTAAAATTTGACAGTACTGTCAAAAACAAAAGGAGACAAGAAGACTATAATTGGCCAATACCTGGGCAGATTTCTAACAGAATATCTGAGAAATACATTCTCTGAGTACGTATCACGTGCTCCAAACTCTAGAATCTAGCCTAGGTCATATGATCTGAGATAAGGTAGGGCAAAATTTTGAGCCCTTCCCGCATCCCAGATTCGGAGGCATTAACTAAATGTACCAGAAGTCATCCTGTATATCATCTATCTTCTGAGCTTAAAAAAAAAAAAGTCTTGCAATTACTCCCCCCCCTCTCTTTTCTCTGCATTTACTTAGATCTATATCTCAGAGAATAGACATGACATAGAACAGAAGGGCCAGGAAGGGGTGTGGTGCTCTCTGGAGTGCTTAGTCATTTATGCTGAAAGCTTTATGCACTACAGTGGAGCCAGGATGCTCAGTGAACGCTGGGCTAGGAGTGCAGACTGAAGTGACCTATGCTGTTCACAAACGCTCAAACTGAGTCTCTAACTTAGTCAGGTAACCTAAACTGTCCAAGGATACGTTCACCCAACCACAATCATGAGACTCCTGTTGCTTGTAAGGCACTGATGAGTAAATGCGTCTGTGCATGTGCCTGACATTCAGGTCTGTATAAGACAGTGGGGATCCACTCAAGTTCACAGGGAGGAGGCCAACAGTGCTCCACTCACCCAGTGGTCCCTGAACTTGAACCACTTTGATCATCCAAGGTTTCACAAAACAAGCAATCTAAAAATGAAAACAGCAGCTCTGAAAAGACACTTTAATGAAAGAGAAAACATTGTTCTAAGAAATTAAAGGAGATATATCTATGAAATGATTACCTGCTGAAAATTCTTTTTAAAATTAGAAGGTATTTTCTTCCTAAAGTTGACAAAGGGGGGGAAATTAGTAAGACAGAAAAGCAAAAAGAAGATAGAAACAACAAAAAAAGCAAGAAAATGCCAAATGCAAATACAAATTGAAAATCAATATTGGAGACTGAAAGGTGGAAAGGACACTGTGGAAAATAAATGATTGACATAAAGATCAACACTGAGAAACTACCAAACTCTAGAAGAAAACAAGGATGAGATGGATAAGACAGTAACTGCAAACTTTATAGTGTCGATAAAGTAGTGTCAACCTTAAAACTCTGTTTTCCTTAGAAGGGGCAGGGGGAACTTGAACCAAAAAGGGAAAAAAACACAAATAAAAATCTTTGTAGAAGCAAATTTACCCAAGATGATGTAATCCTCAAATCTACAGATCTAAAAGATTCTTGGTGTTCAAAAAGTTTAAAAAGTAAATTTTTAAATCTTATCAATACTGAAAAATTATATAAGCAACAGGCTAAAAAATATAGGTAAAACAAAAGAAAAAGATCAACTACTCTGAGATTCTATTCTGCAACATCAACTGCTAAAATAGCATGTGGGAGGGCAATGTGTATTGCAAATAAAAATTCTCTGCCCTGTCAAATTATTCACATGTAAAAGCATTAGAGCTTATCTCAAGATATGGAGAAATTCAGAAACATACCATTCATATACCTTTCTAAAACACTCCTCTAAAATATATTCAAGACAGCAAGCTAGAAATTAAAATGAAGAACTATATGACTACAACTGAACCTGGAAACCAATTAAATATGTAGGGTTCATGGTGACTTTAGTAAGTAGGGTGTTTTGGTTTGGATCTTAAATGTCCTCTAAAGGCTTATGTTTTAAATTCTTGGTCCTCAGGCTGTGGTGGAAACTTTAAGAGATGTGGCTTAGTGGAAGGAAGTCAGGTCACTGGGGGCTTTCTTTTGAGGGGGATTTAGGGACTCCTGCCCCTTCTTGTCATCCTTTGCTTCCTGGATGGGATGAGGTGAGCAGTATCCTCTGTCACACACTCCCTGCCATGATGTACTGCCTCACTACAGGTCCAAGAGACTATGGACTGAACTCTCTGAAATCATGAGCTAAAATAAATCTTTCCTTCATTGATTTTCTC
>PVKS010023630.1:0-32157 GCA_004027875.1 Aplodontia rufa | reverse complement strand
CAGAAGTAGTATGTTAGATGGCTAAGCTAACAATAACTTCAAATTGTATGATTCTTAACATAACAGGGGGATGACTCCCTAGGATACCTGGAGGCATAGGGTGGGGGACAGGGTGGGGGGAGGGCTTAGGAAGAATATCTGGGAGACTGGAGGGTGGGAATATGGGGGAATCATCTCAGAAGGAGATCTCTGAGCTCCATGAGATATCCATTTAACTCAGGGGTTCTTCTGGGGGAAACAGCAACATGGGGAACCCAAGCTGGGCATCCATGACATGGCATTAGCCCTGGATAACTAAGTATATATACATTTTCTCTTGAATGTTTGATGTTTCCCCCTCAATTGTAACTCCATATTCATCTGATTAAAAAAAACTCAGTAAAAATTGATTCTCTATCAAAAAAAAAAAAAAGAGCACTTGCCAGGCACGCACAAGGACCTGAGTCCAAGCCCCAGTGCCATGTACAAAACTAAGTGTCAGATAAATGAAGGCCATGTGAAAAACTAAATAAAATTAATTCTTTCTCTCTCTCTCTCTCACTGTCCCTCTCTCTATTTTTTAAAAAATTAATATATAAAGCGAAGTTGCTATAAGGGCTGAAAACTGAATCAGAGAGAGAAGATATAGGAAATAACCAGAAAATAATTAATATCTAAATTATATTCTGTAGATAACTGCAATAATAATTCAAGAAAGAAGAGACCAAGAAGGTTGACAAGATCAAGGAAAAGTTGAGATTAGAAAAGGGTCTTTTTTTATTAAGGAGTTGAGTTGTTTTACAATCATAAATGCATATAAAGTAACAATGATATGCATTTGATCCTAAACCATAGTTACTCACAGGTCTCCCACATACCAATCGCTTGATTCTTCTATAATATGCCCCTATAACAATTATAAATGTCCATCTATCTATATAGAATTATGAATTTTCCAGAATTAATGATTGTACAAGGATTATTTGACTTCTCAAGGGGTAAAGAGTATGGTACATTGTTGATTGACTCCATAGATCCCTCCCATCCTCTATCCCTCTCCCATCCGCTGCCTCTCCATTCCCACCTCCCCACCTACATGTCTATGGTTCCACTAGATTATGTGTGGCTATGCCTTTTGGGTCTAATAAATGAGTTTGACAACCTTTCACTCAAGCCTGGCTTTTTCTCTACCCTCCACAAATGAGGGAATACGTTCCACCCTTGACTCTCAGGGTTTGGCTAACTTTGCTCAGCATGATTTCTTCAATTGCCAGCCATTTACCTTCAAAGATCATAATATCATTGTTTATAAAAGTGGAGTAGAACTCCATATATATATCTCACAGCTTTTGGACCCATTCATCCAGTGAGGGCAGCTGGGTTAAATCCATAATTTAGCTATTGTAAATTGAACTGCTATGAACTTTGACTTTGCTGTGTTGCTGTAATGTGCTGATTCTAACTCCTCTGGGAAAATACCCAGAAGAGGGATTGCTGGTTCACGTGGTGGAACCAACTGTAACTTTTGAGGAGACTCCACACTGTTTTCCAGAGCACCTGTACCAGTATGCAGTTCCACCAACAGTGTGTTAGTGTTCCTATCTCCCCACAACCACTCCAGCATCTGTTACTATTTGTATTCTTCATCTTTGTCAGTCTGAATGGAGTGAGGTAAAATCTTAATGTAATTATGATTTACATTTCTCTGATTACTAGTGATTTAGAACACTTGCTCATGTATTCATTTGCTTGCTCAATTACTTCTTATGAGAAGTTTCTGTTTAGCTCTCTGGCCCATTTATTGATTGGATTGTCTGTGTTTTTGTAAATTTTGGATATTAGTCCCCTGTTGGAGAAATCACAGGCCATGATATTTTCCCATTCTATAGGTTCTTTTTTTTTTCAAGACAAAGGAACAATGAGAGAGAGAGAGAGAGAGAGAGGAGATAATCAATTGTATTTAGTTTTTCATATGGCTTTCATTCCTCCAATACTTCATTGTGTACGTAGTGCTAGGGTTTGAACTCACATCCTCCCACATGCCAGACAAGCACTAGAACTGCTGAGCCATCATTCCAGCCTCCGTAGGTTCTCTCTTGATATTTTTGACCAATTCCTTGGCTAAGCAAAATCTTTTTAATTTAATGGCATCCCACTCATTGATTCTTGACTTTAATTCTTTTGCTTTAGGAGTTTTGTTGAGAAAGTCGTTGCCAACCCCCATATGCTGAGTGTTGGCCCTAATTTTTCTTCCAGCAGTTGTATGGTAGCTGAATTAATTCCTAGTACCTTGATCCATTTAGATTTGATTTTTGTGCAAGGTGAGAGATAAGAATCTAATTTCAACTTTCTGTAAGTGGCTGTCCAGTTTGTCCAGCACCATTTGTTGAACAGGCTGTCTCTCCTCCATGTTATATTTTGATCCCATTTGTCAAAGATCAGATATTAAAAGCTTTGTGGGTTTGTATCAGAGTCTTCTATTCTATTCCATTGGTCTTCATTTCTATTTTGATACCAGTACTGTGTTGTTTTTGTTACTACTATTCTATAGTTTTAGATCTGGTATTGTGAAACCACCTGTTTCGTCTTTCTTGCCCACTAATGTTTTGCTTATTCTGAGTTTCTTGTTGTTCCAAATGAATGTGAAAATTACTTTTTATATCTCTGTAAAGGTTTACATTGGTATATTGATGGGGATTGCATTGAATCTGTATAGTGCTTATGGCAGAATGACCATTTTAATTATATTAATTCTTCCTAACTATGAACATGGAACATCTTTCCATCTTCAATTTATTTTCTTCAAAGTTCAATAATTTTCATTATACAGGTCTTTTACTTCCCTTGTTAGATTAATTCCCAAGCATTTTATTCTTTTTGAGAATATTGTGAATGGGACCAATTTCCTGATGTCTTCTTCTGCCCTATTACTGTTAGCATATAAGAAAGTTTTTGATTTATCGGTGTTGATCTTGTTGCCTGCTACTTTGCTAAATCTGTTTATAAACTCAAGCAGTTTTCTGGTGGATTTTTTTGGGTCTTCCAGATATTGAATCATGTCATCAGCAAAATGGGATAGTTTGACTTCCTCTCTTCCTATTCTTATCCCTTTGATTTCCTTCTCTTGCCTGAGTGTTCTGGCTAGAGTTTCAAGGGCTATATTGAATAAAAGTGGTAGGTTAGCCTTGTTCTGTTCCTGAGTTTAGTGGAAATGCTTTCAGTTTTTTCCATTTAGTATTAGACTAGCTGAGAGTTTGGCATATATGGCCTTTCAGTGTTAAGATAAGATCCTTTAATCTCTATTTTTTCCTAGAAATTTGATCATGTCTTCCAGATTATCTAATTTAGAGGAGTATAGTTTTTCAAGATATGTTCTGATAATCCATTTGATTTCCATGTGGTCAGTGATGATCATTCCCTTTTTGTTGGTGATTTTGTTGATTTGATACAATTCTTTTCTTCTTTTAGTAAGATTTTTTTAGTTTTTTGAAGAACCAGGTCTTTGTTTCATTAATTCTTTTTATTGATTTTTGTTCTCAATTTCATTTATTTCAGCTTTGATCTTGATTATTTCCTGTCTTCCACTGGCTTTGCACTTAGATTATTCTTCCTTTTATAGGGATATAAATAATCATAAGATTATTTATTCAAGATCTCTCCTGGTTTTTACTGTAGGCAGTCAGTGCTATAAATTTTCCTCCTAAGAAAGCTTTCATGCTGTCCAAAAGGTTTCAATATGTTGTGTCTTCATTCTCATTTGCTTCCAAGAATTTCTTGATTTCTGCTCTCATTCTTCTTGGATCCATTCTTCATTTAATATGCTATAATTCATTCCCCATTTATATGAGTGTTTTCTGTTATGATTTTTGCTCTTAATTCTAGGGCCATGGCATCATGGTCTGATAGGATACATGGAATAATTTATACTTTTTCTATTTGCTGTGATTTCCTTTGTGAACTAGAATATGATCTATTTTGGAAAAGGATACATGCACTGCTGAGAAGAAGGTATACTCTGCCAATTTGGGTTGGACTACTCTATAATGTCGGTTAAGTCCATTTGATTTATAAAGTTGTTTAGGTTGGAGATCTCTTTAATTTTTTTTTGTTTTGGGGTTTTTTTGGGGTTTTGTTTTTGTTTTTTACTTTGATGATCTATTGGTGATAGAGGACTATTAAAGTCTCCCAGAATTATCATGTTGAGATCCAAAATTGGTTTTATGTCATGGAGTAATTTTTTCACATTGTTGGGAGTGTTGGTATTAAGAGAGTACATATTTTCTATGGCTATATCTTCCTGTTGTATTGTTCCCTTTAGTAGGATGTAGTGGCCTTCTTTATCTCTTCTGATTAATTTACGTTTGATGTCTACTTTGTCTGAAATAGGTATTGCATCTCCAGCTTGCTTTCTTGGATTCTATATCATAGATTTTTTTCATCCTTCCACCCTCAATCGGTGGATGTCATTGGTTGTTAGGTGGGTCTCCTTAAGCAGAATATTGTTGGATTTTGTTTTTTGATCCAATCTGCTAATCTGTCTTTTGGTTGGTGCATTGAGACTATTTACATTCAGTGTTAGGATAGTTAGGATGTGATTGTGGTCATAGTCATTGTGTTTTATTATTGAGTTCTATGCTGTTTTGGTTATCTATTGATAGCATATACTTTTATTCCATTTCCTCTGTTTGAGAGTTTTGAGGAATGCTTGATTGTTTTTCTATCTGGAGTTTATCTTTGAGAATTTTTTGTAATGCTGGTTTTCTGTTTATGAATGCTTCAATTTTGATCTTATCATGAAATGCTGATAAGTTGAATTTTGCTGAGTATAGTATTCTCAGCTTCAGGTTGTGGTCATTCAGACATTGAAAGATCTCCTTCCTGGATTTTCTTGCTTCTACAGTCTGAGCTGAAAAATCAGATGTGATCCTTATTGGTTTGCCTCTGAATGTGATTTGGCATTTCTCTCTTGCAGCTTTTAATATTCTTTCCTTGATTTCCCTGTTGTGCATTTTGAATATGATGTGTCTTGGTGAATTTCTCATTTGATTAGACCTACTGGGTGTCCTATACACTTCCTAGAAGAGCATTTCTGAATCTATTCTGATATGGGATAAATTTTCTCTAACTATTTCATTGAAAATGCTCTTTATGCTATTCATGTTTTGATTTCTTCTTGTATCCCAATTGCTCTTAGATTATTTCTTCTGATTTCATCCCAGAAATTTTGAAAATTCTGCTCATGTTCTTTGAGGTTTTTTCTTCTTCTTTGTCATCCATGCGCTCAAGTTTACTAAACCTATCTTCATTATCAGAAGTTCTTTCTTCCAGAGCTGAGATTGTTTTCTATAGAGGTTAGTCTATTATTAAATTCTTCTATCTTTCTTCTGATATGATTAACTGAAGATATTAGCTCCATTACTTCCTTTTTCATTGTGTCTGTTTCTTTGATAATAGAGTTTTTCATTTCTTCAGTTTTCTTACTTAATCCCTTCATTAGATCTTCTTTTAGTTCACTGTTCCTTTTAGTAGTCAGATCATTGATAATTTTTTCTAGGTTTTCATCCTGCTCCCTGTCCATGTGTTCCTTGGTTGGGGAGTTGTGGGATTGAGATGAACCTTTTCTAGTTTGATTTCTCATTTTTGATAATCTTCTTCTGGATCTTTGAGTTGAATTTCCCTTTGGTGAAGGAAGGCAGATCTGCAGTTGCTTCTTCCTTGCAGGTCAAAGGGCCAGGTCAGACACCATCCCTCTGAAGACCACCTTCTAACAGAGAGCTGCTTCTGCCTGGAACCTCATTTTGTTGTACCTTTTGGATCTGGGCTCCAAGGCACCAATCTGTAACCCATTGGGGGTGTGGGGCAGCCTGCTGGAATATAGAAGCACAGCAGCTGGGGTGTGTTGCTGGGTCCTGGGGTCTCATGATGGGCTGGAACAGGCCTCCTGTGTACCACAACAGGACCTGGATCCTTAGCAGAAGGTATGGGCCTAATATATTTGCACCTGGTGGTTATGGGCTGCAGCTTAACAGCTAAACATGTGATGGCTGGGTGGGTCAGTTCATGTCTGCAGGTCCTGGACCTGAGGCCTGGGGGGCTGCATGGGTCAGCTCCAGCAGGGTCCTGGGTCTGTGTGTCCTAGAAAAGAGTCTTGAATGTAGAAATTTCAGACAAAAAATGAAATATGGTGGCTTGAGGGTGGCTCAGTGGTAGATCACTTGCCTGGCATGTGCAAGATCCCGGGATCAATTCCCAGTCTCTCATACAAAAATAAATAAAGGAAAAACAAGAAAACAAATGAAAAATATTTTTTAAAAAAATTGAAATACATGCATGAGCAGCAAGGGAAAGGGGTGAACCACAGAGCCAAACACAGAATAAGACTCATGTGACTAATGGGAAAGTGACCAACACAATAAAACAACACATCTTCATTCACTGCAGACATATTGATGTATTCATTTGCATTTCTGCATGTAGGTGCTGGGGGGATACCTGGTCACCATCCACAGACTGCCAACTCCTGGAGGGTGGGGACCACATTATCCATGATTCACCTGAATCATTTGTAGCATCTTTCAAAATTTTCCCAGTCACAAAGCAGAAAGAAATGGTAATAACAATACATTGTCTTTAGATAGGATTCTTTGTGAAGTAGTTGGATGAATCTTAGAACAAAAATTGCATGTATTCTTATGTCTCCAAAAGGTAAGTAGATAAAGCGCTTTTATCTGCAATTCAGACAGGATGAATAAAGGTGGTAAGCGGCTTGTCCATGCCATGTTTCTGGCTAAATTTCAGGTGACTCTCTATAATTATTTAGCTTTTCAGGTGGCTTTGGAAATTTCTCCTCCTCTATCCGGCAGTGTGATCCATTGTCTTCCCCCCCCACACCCTCCACAGGGAAAATGGGTCTCTGATAGTAGGCTGCAGGGGTGTCATTAGCCTCTCCCCACTCCATTGCTCACCTCCCGCCAAAAAGTGCTTCAGAACAGTTGGCTAGAAGTTTCCTATTTGATTTTCTTGCCTAATTTTTTTTTAAATTTAGCATGCTCTGATTTTCCTGAACTAAGGCTGTACATGGAAAAATCTGATTAAAACCAAAGATATAATTTGATCCATTCATCTGTCCTTTGATATTTGAAACCAGGCACAAATCACATTTTCAACAATCTTCAAACAGGAACCTAATATAAATGATCCAGAGTAAATGATCAGGTCAAGCCCTGTTTTTAGCTCAAGTGAGACAGGAGAGATATTAAACTTGTATCCTTTCTTTTTCAGTCAATCCATGTAAATAACATTACAATCATTTCTGTTGTGTCAGAAATAGAATAAACCTACAAGTCAAGAGGGCTGAATTTTAGATCTAACTCTGCCATAACTTGCAATTTAATGAACCAAAAAGAGCACAGTCTTTCAAACAGTACATACCTAAGCAAAAACATCGACTGTGCTGTTTGACACAAGGGAAGTGCTGAAACTTCTGATTCATCTGTAAAATAAAAATAACATTAATTAATTCAGAGGATGATTATGAGGATCAAATGGATTCACTTATAAGAAGCAGTTAACAGTGTCTCATGCAGGTGATATTCAATCAGTGTCCTTTCCTATAAAAATGGAAGACTTGAAGTAGATGAGTTTTAAGATCCCTTCTGGTACTAACATTTTATGCTTCTATTATTTTTCCTAGACACTATAAATTGTATCCTAGCCTTATTCCCTCTCTTATCCTCCAGCTGCATGGCTATAAATACTTCACTCCCACCTGTAGTTTCAAAATAGTTCCAGGCTCTGCGACTCTTATGACCAAACCTCCACTTTGTAACCCATTTTCAAGAACTGCCTTGTACCCTGTTCCTCTGGAACTTGGATTTCTTCGTTTCTTCCATTCTTCTCATGAGACCAGTCTATAACATGGTCAGAACTACCTGCCATAGGTCCTCCATGCACCCACTGCCTGCCTGCTTGGGCACTTGCTGGAGACCTGCTGCCAGTTTGAAAGACCTAAACCACCAGCCAGGATATCTGCCTACAGACCACTGCCAGGCCTTCAGATCCTAGCTACCACCTGCTGGCCCACCTCATGGTGCTCCCATGTGACAGCCCAGCTCTCTTTTCTCCTGCCCCTGCCCAGCCTAGTCCACCTGTGCAATCCACACTCTCAATCTGAACCTGGGCCTGTCGCAGGCAAGGCCATAGGCATTAACACAAAGATACAATATTGCTAATTATTTCTGTAAAGAATTCAGGGTCCTTATACACTTGAGACACACTATCTTCATCTCCTCTACATTTAGTTTATTTTGTAGCCTATTTTTTATTATCTAATTTGTTCCTTTCATTACTTACATTTTTATGGAGATAAAATATATATGCATAAAAGTACACAAAACACTACTTCCTTTATAGCTCAGTATATTCTTACAAGTCAAACACACCCATGTAACCACAACACATGGCTCTCACTGCATCCTCCCAGGGTGGAAGAACAACTCTGGTGTTTCTCCCTCTTCTTAGAAGGCACCAACCCTATAGATTAGAGTCCCATGCTGATGACCTCATTTAACTTTAATTACCTCCTTAAGGCCCTATCTTCCAGTACAATCACAATGGGGCTTCAACATACGAATTTGGGGGAACGTAATTTTCCATCCACGGCAGCTGTAATGATACACAAAAGTAACACCAGAGCTTTATCTCCATTTAATCCTCCAACAATTACCAGTATTGTCCACTGTTTACATATAAGAAAAAAAGGTTCCTCAAAAAATTAAAGAGTAAAAATCAGAACATGTCCTCCTGCTGACTAAAATTCCCCAAAGGCTTCCTATTATTCTTAAAATTATACCCAATATACTCTTTGCCATGGTGAAGGTCTCTCTCACCTGGCCCCATCTGCTTCCTGTCCTCATCTCCTGCCAATCTCCCCTTAATTCATTGCACTCAAGCTATAGGAAGCCTCTTTCTGTCCTCCAACATGTCATTCATGTCCCCTTCAGGGCTCTGGCACTTAGGATTCTATCCAGAATGTTCTCGCAGCTCCTTGCTTGATCAGCTGTTTGGTGATTTCAGTCCTTAGTGAAAGGTATCTACTCAGACCTGGATATACTATCTCCCCCTTCTGATGACAATTCAAACAAAATTGTTTATTTTTGCTTTCTTCACTACATCATTCAAAATTATTCTACTTTGTTATTATTTTGTTACTCATTTTATTCCATTTTTTATTGTCAACATGTGTTAGAAAGTAAACTCCACAAGCTAAAGGCCTCATCTTTCTTCTTCGCCTCTCTATCATGATGCCTGGAACTAGGCACATAGTGGGACCAATTACAGCGAAGAAGTGCATGAGTGGATAAATGCATGAAGGAAGGACTTGTCCATGGTCATGGTTAAGCATATGGTGGAATGTAGATTTTAAACCATCCATTCCTGTTTAAATCCTAAAAAGCTTCAGAAAGAATTTGCTTCAGAGTTACACATCAAAGTTAAAAACAAAGAATAGATTAATTCTTGGAAGGATCTGATTCAATAACAATTATAGCTACCATTTATGGAAGCCCCACCCTGTGCTATAGCCTCTGCTAAGTGCTTCCTAAGCACTGTCTATTTAATTCTCAAAACACCCTATGAAGCAGCTGCTATTGTCCTCATTTTGCATAGAAGAAATAGAGGTTCATAGAGGTTGAGTAATTTATCCACATTGGCCTAACAGGAAACTGTACTAAGTTAGAATACAGGTCTGTCTGTCCAGTTTTCAAGCAATCACCTCCAGACCGTAAAAACTGAGCCCATTTTAAAATAATGCTCTGTATATATTTCCTGATCTAAATATGTATTTACTCGAAATTTTAAAAGTGAAATTAAAATAACTTGGGTTCCAAAAAAATAATATGCAAATTTTGTCATCACTCCTGACATTGTCTCATCTTCAGTTCTCTTTCCCACTAGAGAAACAAGATGTTATTTGATGGTGGAATTTTCCCAGCACCAAAATCTAATATGTAATACAGAAGGGCAATTGCACTAGGTAGAAATTATAGACGGCAGATGTCCAAGGCTAATTCATTGCCTTTTAAATGAAATAGTAAGAATGTCTTTGAAGGGACATTTATATCAGCTAATAAGTAATCTTTCAAACTGTGGTATGTTAGCAATTATTAACCAGCACAAACTGCTGAGGTTAATGAATAATGCTAATCTGAATCCATCTGCATCCACTACTTTTACTCAGTTTTCCCCCCTGAGTTTTCTCTTGAGATGGCTATTTACAAGCTAAAGTAAAAATCAGAGACTTGCAAAGAGATATTTAGACAGCTACACTCTTTAAACATCTGCAGATGCAAAATACTGACCCAGCGCTGGGAAAAACAGACACTGGAGAAAGTCCCTTGACTGTTTCTTATCCAAATAGACTGTCTCCAGCAGGCCTGGAAAACCAGCGTTCAACAGACGGAGACAAGTTATTATTACCTGTTAGATAAAGGATTCTACAGGGGAAAGGAAAAATCAACAACATACAAACCAAAACAACCTACCTAAGCAACACAGAAATGGTAAGAAAATAAGTTGGTAGGAGTTGTTAAACTGAATAATATTCCAAAACAAGTAAATGAAGCAAAGACTAATTATGGCCATTTTTAAAAAGAGGAAAGAGGATATAAAGAGCTTCCCACTGTCAGAAAAGTACCATGATTTCAAATCCGGCACATAAATTCATTGCACACAGTTTCATGAACGAGAGACATCCGGTGGCAACATCAAAATTCATTTTTCCTCATTGCTTGCTAAGCAGAAAGTTATGACCTCCATTTTGTCCAGCGCATTTATTTTCTTCTCTCTCTAATCTGTTAGTGACAGAGGATCAAATTAGATAACGTGGAAGTTCTTTGGATTCTCTGGGATCCACTTACAACCTAGATCCAAATATCTTCTCATTATTCTTCTTTAATATACAAGCAACATCAAAATCCATCTTTACCAGTGAAAATAAAAAGAATATGGAGAATGTCTCCCAGTCCTAGCCTTCAGCATAAAGTGCTTTGTGCTTGTTGAATGTCTCCCCAGGTAAACAAACTTGGTTTGCAGCTCTGGTCAATCACCAAGCCTGCTACAGTTGAAGGAGTTCGCTTCTCTTCCTAAATTCAAATACAAATATATCTTTTGCCTGCCCCAAATCTCCAATAACACTTCTTACAAAATAAATTCCAAGTTATCTAGCTTTGCCTTCTAAGCCTTCTACAATTCGGCATGTCCTAACTTCAAATACGTGTCTAATGGACCCAATTGTGTTTATGTCACACAATTAGACTATTATATGCAGTTTTTAACATGAATTCCAGAGCTATTTATTTTTAAGCCAACATTCTTCAAACCCTAGAGCCCCTATGGGCTTCTCAGAAATCATTTGGGAAGCACAGCTCTGCCTTTGCTCAGGCAGGTCCCTCTGCCTGGGACATCCTTTCTCCACACGTCCTTCTGTGGAGGTCCACATCCAAATGCATCTTCGGTAAGAAAACAAATGAACTGCTTTATTCCTCCTTCTTATAGATCATGGGGAAACTCTCTTTTATTACTTTATAAACCAATATGTCTGTACAAAGCTTTAGGGCTTATAAAAAAAACTTTCACATATATTGTCTCTAAATGATCACGAAAGTCCTATGTTTCGAGAAAGAGGAAGAGTTTTTTTTTCAGGCCCTCACACAAATTTACTTCATTCAAAATTTCACTTGTGTTTGTAAAATAGAAATAATAATAATACAAAGAATTGATGACAATATTGTTATTTTTAAACCAAGGTACTTATTCCCGAAGCTCTTACAGTTTCTATCAAGAGAACACAAACTGATGGTGTATAAATAAAATTTGACTGGCATGTTTATTGAGTTTGGCATGCACGGAAATGTTTTTCAATTGAGCCAACACTTAAAAATCAAACATTTAGGGGCTGGAGTGGAGTGGTGGCTCGACGGCTACAGCACTTGCCCGGCATGTGCAGGTACACGGGTTCAAACCCTAGCACCCATGTACACAACTATGTGTCAGAGCAATGAAAGCCATGTGAAAAACTCAATAAAAATTGATTCTCTCTCTCTCTCTTTCACTGTCCTTCTCTCTTAAAAAAAAAAAAATCAAACATTTACCTAAAATCCAGATCAGTTATTTCAGCTTCTTATAAGAATTTGAAAAAAGAAAGATAATCCAAGAGGAGCTGATGTTTTAAGAAGACTAGAAACAGCACGAGCTCTATGGAAGTGAACACTCTTTCTATACAATTGATAGTCCAAGAAAGTGAATCTGCGTCCTCCACATGAGCTACTTTACCCATTCACATTACCAGCCTGGTCCTTGAAGGCATTTAGATTGGCCTAGACTATAAACTCCATGAAAAGAGACTGCATTTGTTGTTGTTATCATTTATTGTTGTATCTTCCATTTCTAGAACAGTGCCTGGTGTAAAGAGCTCAATAAGTGCTTGTTACACAAACACAGGCTAAGAGTAAAGAGATAACTATTTTTAAAAAATAACTGCAGTTGCACAGCAGCAAGTGCTATAAAAGAATACACAGGTCACAATGGAAACACAAAAGACTAGGCCTCCTTACCCAGCAAAACGTATAATAAAGGTAAGCACAAAAGGTGTCCACCTGTTCCTCCCTGTTACTCTCCATGTCACCCACCCCCAACACACACTACACTTGCATAGCAGGAGCCACAGACATTCTCTACATGGGAAATAGCAAATACTTTAGGTTTCTCAGGCCGCTTCCTCTCTGTCTCAACTATTCAATCCCATCATGGTAGAACAAAAGGAACCATAGCCAATATGGAAGCAAATGAACATGGCTATGTTCCAACAAAGCCATTTACAGGCAATGAGCCATATTTGGTCCACAGGCCACAGTATGCCGAGCGTTGTTCTAGAGGATAGGAGCTATTTTCATCATCTTTGTAGTTTTAATTGTACTGAAACTAATTGGGAAGCTTTATCCTTTCTATTTTGGACTCTGTTCTTGGCTAACAAACACGCGTGTGCACACACACACACACACATGCATATATATATATATATATATATATATATATATATACACACATACACTATAGAGAGAGAGTGGGGGAAGAGTACATTCAAGAATGGTAACTGACACTATTCATTTCCAGAAAAATGTTGCTGCAAAAATGGAAACAGAATAGGACATCTTTTTCACACTGCTTTTCAATGGAAACAAAAATCTTTGACTTCCACTCTTAAAGTCCTGACCTCAGTGCTACTGCTTAATCATAAAAGGATCCAAAAGCATATCAGTTTAGAAATGTAAATACTGTTGTTTAGAAAATTGACCTCATTGTCTCTGATGAGAACTCTAAGAATGATATTCAGTGAAATTATGTTGCTTCCCTAAGTTATAGTTAGGTGCTTGTGATACGGGGAAAAAAAGGATAACAAATGGGCACCATATTATACACATGTAATACTCTATTAATAGGTAAATAAAGCAGCTTTTAGGATTAAAAGGGGGAAATTCTCCACATAGCAATTAGGTCTTTTTAGTACTGACTGTCCTTGATGAGACTGGAAAATAACTGCTCTATCACAGAAAACGAGGAAAAGGAGACAGGGAAAATAATGAATAATCAAGGCCTGGTTTGCAGTACTTTTTAAAATTTATTCCACAAAACCATTTTTGGTGGTGCAAGTGTGTAATCCCAGCAACTCCAGAGGCTGAGGTGGAAGGATTGCAAGTTCAAGGCCAGCATGGCCAACTTAATGAGACCCTGTCTCAAAACAAAAAATAGAAAGGACTAGGGGTGTAGCTCAGTGGTACAGTGTCACTGGGTTCAATCCCTAGGACCAAAAAAAGAAAAAAGAAAAGAAAATCTATTACAGTAATTTTTACAGAATTAAAGGTAATTGGTTTATTTCAATTTTATAAAACAAAAAACCTATTTTAAAATTCAGGCAAAATATAACAGATTCCACATTCCCTGGATAATTTGAGATCCTCAGGTCCTGTGCAGGTGTGCATCACACCTCCATCATTTGATATCTCCTGTGGGAAGAATCATGCTGCATTTGTCAATGAAAGTACATATACGGGCCATGAAATAGGCCAGACATTACAAAAATTGCGTCGGCTGCCATTTACCATGATGCATTGATTTCAATGAGTGATTGAGAAGATGATTCTTGAAAGTGTAAAGGGGGTGTCAAAGGAACTCTAGGGAAAATTAACTCCCATGTTCTGCACGCTGAAACCAAAATGGTGAAAATTTAATACTGTCTTCTTATTCCTATAATTTTCCCTCCTTGCTTCAAGACAGCCACCAGGTATTATGTCTTCTTTTTAAGAATATTCATGTTACATGGCTGAAGAAAAATTTGCCTAAAGATTACTCATCTTTCTGGATTTTTTCCCTAAAAGCCTAAACTCATGTAAGGATTTATGCTAACTCTGCAAGGGAAGGGGGAAGTAATATGCTGAATTTTCTGATAGAGTCGCTCCCAAGCTGAGCTCTATGGCACACGCCTGTGATCTCAGCAACTGAGGCAGGAGGATAGCAAGTTCAAAGTCAGCTTCAGCAATTTAGCAAGGCCCTGAGTACCTTAGTGAGACTCTGTCTCAAAATTTAAAAACAAAAAGGGCTGGGGATTTGATTCAGTAGTTAAGCGTTGCTGGGTTTAATCCCTGGTACCAAAAAGCAAAGAAAAGAAAATCTCTCTCAAGGGTAGGAAAAGGACTAAGATCCCTGGGCTCTACAACAAAGAAGTTCCACTAAATGGGGAACTGACTGGCCCCTGAAAGCAATGTGGGAGTGCATGGTGTATGTAAGAAGACTACTCAGTGAGTGCCCAGACACACAGCTTCACAAAGATCCGAACCACAGTTTGCAGCACAGCCTCTCCCTTTAAGAGCTGATGTGGGTTTCAGCAGAGATCCATTTGAACCAAAAACATATCTCCTCTCCACCCATCCCACCCTCACCAGCACCTTCACTCAACCCGGAGACAAGAAAACTCCAATAATTTCTGAAATTGAATTTCCAGCCACTAAAATGAGATGGAGGCTTAGATCAGATTAAATTTGATTTCGAGAAGAAAAAGAAATGTCTTACACCTAAGTGTTGGGGTGGAATAAAATTCATTGCTGCTGTAGCACTTTTTAATGAGTGACTTTAATTTTATACAGTTCAGTCACATCTCACACAAAATGCAAAGTAGACTCATTCTTATTCTCAGCCTCCTCCACTCCCAGCTCATGAGCTACAATGTGTCAGACACTGTTCTCAGCATTTAACCTCAGTCCAGTGAGGTTGGTGCTAGTATTGGCCTCATATTACTGATGAGAAGACTGAGGCAGAGACCTTAGAAAGGTAACAAGGTCTCACAGCTTGTAAGAACTCAAAGGCAGGCAATGTAGCTGCAAAGGCCAGGACCTTCACCCAGTGGCTCCTTTCCTGGCTCTTCTGGCAGGGTGGGGCCTCCCACCTTCACATAAAGGAAGCCTAAATGATGTGGGACAAGAAGTTCCCTGGGCTCCCAAGGTCCCGGTGTAGCCGTGTGATTGCAGATGTGAAAACTCTGAACACCAAAACAGAATAAACTTCAGTGAATAGCTGTTGATTAACTGACATTCTCCAAAAGCAGAAACTTAAATTTTCTTTCTACAATATTGTCTATTCCAGTGCTTTGAAGTATTTTTTTTAAAGGTGTGCTATGCTTGGGTCCAACCAGTCACTATTTTTACTTTTTCTTAGAGATAAAGAAAACAAAATCCTCTCTCCTCTCTCTGAAGCCCTGTGGGGCAGAAGAAAAGGCCCCGCCCAGGGCATGTGGGTGTGACCCCATTAAGAAGAGGTCCCACTCCAGCGCCTGTGGGTGAGGCCCCCACCCCACACGATGTGCAAGCCACAAGGTGGGAAGGGGAAGGCAAGGTGGATGTTGGCTGCCTTGTCTATGAAGCACACACCCACTTCTCTCTGGACTCAAGAGGAAAACCATCCTTGTGGGATGTGGAAGGAGGAGTGGATTGGGAAGTTGTATAAAAGAGCAAAGAGCTGATTAAAGTCCCACAGCATATTTTCAATCTGATCTCCTTTAACTCTGCAACCTGATTTCAGTAATTAAGTCCATCTCTTAAATGCTTCCTCTTCTTCATAATTTTGATGATTCTCACATGGGCTAGAGACTGTTTACTCTAATTGTGTTCTTATTAACATTCCCATTTTAAATGACTAAAAATAAGACTTTGACCTGCTTACTATTCTTCTTCCAGAAGAAATTAACTTTGGAAATATCTGCAAAGTATAGCCAGGACAATATGTCCATTCATTTTTCATCCTGTTTCTTTGTGGTAGAATTTTCTTTCTTTTCTGGAAGAGACATGGGACCCCAAGAACCACTGGGCCCCAAGGAAAGTACAGAAGATCCTAGTAACAAATGAAAAGGATTTCTAGAGGAGAATACAAAATGACTATTCATTTTCACACCCACTGGTCTATTGCTTTTATTTTAAGAAACAGAGCAAATACTGAATGCAAATTATTTTTCTTAATATATGCCAGCCATTTAAAATGACACCATTTAAGTTCAGTTTTTTTCATGTAAAGAGAAACTACCATTTGATCATTTCAAGGGGATAAAAACAAGATTATGCCTGACTGCAAAAAAAAAAAAAAAGTCCTCCCCTGGGATGTGGAACATGAAGAAGCAGGATAATGAGGACTTTTTTCCCCCAAACAGTCTAAAGATTAAAATATGAATTAAAAAGCATTTAAATATGAATGAAAACAATCAAGATCAAAAGAGCTATTTGTAAAGACTTGGAAAACCTAACCCAACATATCCCTGTGCCTTTACAAATGTGTGTGATAAGTAGTGTGTCAGCACCAAATAATAATTTTAAATATTTTATTGATAATTGTCTTCAGCCTGACATATGGAAGAAAACATAATAGTTGTAGAGAATTGCAGCAATATATTTAGTTCCTTTAAACCTCTACTTCAATCACCTTTCATATAGTAAAAGAAATGAAAGGAACTTTGTAAGATATACAAAGGAAACTAAACTTATTGATGTATGCTAGGACACCCAAACGAATTCGTTTCATCCGAACACATATAATTCTTCCTGCAGACCACCCTCCATCTTTTTGGATGAGCTGAGGAAGAATGACTCTCTGATCACGCATCACTATCATTAAAACTAAGGCAATATGACCACCCACCCCTTGCATATGAAAGGAAAGAAAAATAAAAAATAATAATCACCAGCTTCCAAGCACTGACTTTTTATGTCTTTTACAGAGCTCCATGAATCTTCCAAAATTAATGACAATGGATAAGCTTCCTCAAAGATTTTGCAGATGCTGCCAGCGCGTTTCTGCAAGGTAAAGCGATTTACTCTCCCCTCGACTGCGGAGGAACGAAGGGAGGGCTTAGAAAAATAAACTAGCTTGAAAATAAAATTATAAAGCTTAAGAAATAACAAAATAACATAGCAAAGAAACATCCCACCTATTCTCAATTTTAATCATCCCCAAACCTAAAGGAGAATTAAACTTATTTATTTCCACAACTAAGGCCATTTTTGCTGAAATTGCAAAACCAGTCATTTTACAAAAGGGAACACATCATAAAGGTTCCGTGCTGTCCAGAGCAAATACTATAGATTAAAAAAGAAGGAGGAAAAAGGAAAATAAATCTGAGTTGAAAATAAGTAATTTTAATAAATATGTTCTTTATTACTTTTATAATAATCCATCAACATCAAAATTATTAAAAAATTTGGCAAAATAATTCCTAAATCTATAGCTGACTACACAAGCCTATAAATAATCACCAATATTTCAAAAGGTAAGCATCCCTAAGGTTATTTACTGGAAATTATTCACAAATTAGCAAAGAAATGCCTATTACTAACTAAATACAGATGAAAAAATAAAATTCATTTAATCATTCCTTCATTTAAAAAATATTTAAGGGTGTACTAGGTGCCACACACTCTTCTAGACACTGGTGGTACAATAGAATAAGGGGGGGAACCTCAGTCAGAAGACTACAGAATATTCCAGTAAAGAGAGAAAAAAGTGAACGATATAAATAAAACAGATGCATATTAAATTATGAAAAATACTAGGAAGAAATAGGGCAGGGAAGGATGGTGGGGAGTGCTGGAGATGGCAAGATTTAGGGGTAGGTGAATGGGAAAATCATTTAGGTCTCACTCAGAAAGCAGCATTTTTGCAAAGAACTGAGGACGTGAGAGAGCAAGACATGTTGATATCTGGAGCAAAATACTTCAGGTAAAGGGAATTGCAAGTTCAAAGATCCTGAGGCAGGGTTAGGTTTGATATTTACCACAACTATTGAGGAGCACAGTGGACTTGGAGCAACGTGAGGCAGAAAGTAAAGCTGCTATCATAGAGTAAGGGGATGAGATGAAGATCATGTCTATTCCTTCAGGCCATTGTAAGGACTTTTGCTTTTTCTCTTACATATTTTAATAGGACAACTCTGGTTTACCTGCTAAGGAATACCGTGAAGAAAAAGGGGCAGCCACAGGGAGACAGGATGGAAAACTATATGGCTACCTAAACCAAACCTGATGGTGGCTGGCACCTGAGTGGTACCTGGGAAGAGGGTGAGAAGGATTTTCTATATATTTTGAAGGCAAAGTCAATAGGATTGACTCATTGGATATTGAGGTGAGGCAAGGGGTGTGAGAAAGAGGAGTCAACTATGACACCAAGGATTTTAGCTGAGTGTGGTCAAAAGATTGACCCTAATTCTTCATGTTCTCCAGCATCCCTGGCTTTCCCATGGTCTCACTGTGGGCAGCACAGTCTCCCACCCCTTGAATATAGGCTCAACACAGACTTATCTTTGATATCTGATTAGATGGAGTGACTGCCTGTCCATTTTGAGGCTGGGACTTCAGAGGTTTTGCCCTCTTATACTTCTGCCATCCACATAAAAAGAATGTTTGTTCTAGGAAGATAAGAAACAAGTAGAGTAGAGCTGCTTAGGTGACCAAGAGACCTGCAGCGCAGGTAGAGCTGCCTGGCCTCTGAAGCCTGAAGCTGAGGGACCCAGCGACCCCAGTCTAGATCAGCTAAATCCGACTCAACCTCAGAGCTGAGAGTAACAACTGAAGATCGCTGCTGTAAGCCCGGATGGATGGAAGTGGCTTGTGTTGCAGTAGCTAACTGACACGTGGACCAACTTAAAGGATAAAGTTACGTTTGCTAAAGCAGGGAAGCCTGCAGGAGGAGTAAGTTTGGAGGAAGAAAATCTCGACCTTAGTCTTGGATGTATTAAATTTGAGTTTCCCATTAAGGTTCATAGTGGAGATTAAATAGGAATTGCATATGCTGGGAAAGAGGTCTAAGCTAAAATATAAGATTCATAAGAGTTTAAATAGTATTTAAAACTATGTGATTAGTTAAGATCTTCAAAGAAGTAAGTATAGATAAAAATAGACAAAATCCAAGCCATGATACACTTCAGAATGAAGAGGTTGGGAAAAGTAGAAAGAGCAAGCAAGAAGTGGAAGCCAACAGATGTATAGAAGGTTTAAAGAGGATGGTGCCCAGAAATTTAGTGAATAATAAAATGTACAAAGTCAGTTATTCACTGGACCAAATTATGTATTGATAGGTCAAGTAAAAGGAGAACTGAAAAATGACCAATGGATCCTGTCCAGGGACTTTATTAAGTTTTGGTAGAGGGCAGAGGTACAAGCTTAATTGGAATAAGTTTAAGAGAGAGTTGGAAGAAAAGAAAAGGGTAATATTTATAAATTGCTCTTTAACAAAATTTGCTATATAAAAAGGCAAAAATTAGGAAATTATCTAGAGGGAAAAATGAGATTCAAGAAAAAGTTGTCTTTATTTAAAATGGGAGTAAGAATGCCTTTTTTCCCCATGAGCTATGAGAATAACCCAGCAGAAGAGGGAAAACTTGATGAAAGAGGGGGGCCATCAATAAACAGAAGATAAGTCAGAGTGTTTAGGAACTAAGGCCAGAAAGTAAGTAGTATTGGATGGGGGCTTATGGAAAAGCTCCTTTGGTTGCTTATTTTTCTCGATGGAATAGGAAGCAAGGTCAGCTAAGAGGATGAGGGAGGAGTGTGAATGTTCAAAGAGAGAGGAGAAAGTTTAAAATGATCATCTAGGATATAGAAATCAAATGGACTACATATGACCAGACTACAAAACACCCACCCCAGGTGAGTAATCACAAATTTAATGTGAGACAATCAGATTGTGTAAGTTCGTCTAAAACCAGGTTCTGTTTATGGGAGTAACCATAGAGTAGGAAGGTAATTAAATTTAATCCAGGTTAGGATTTCCCCAAATATACCTATAAAGCCAGAGGGTATAGCAGGAGAGCTGAGGGTGTGGACAAAGAAGCAATAGTGATTGGCCATGGAATTTAAGCTGGAGAACAAGGAAATGTGTTCAAGAACAGAACGAGTGGTACGGTTTGGATATGAAGTGTCTCCCCCAAAGCTCCTGTGTTAATGCAGGAATATGCAGAGAGAGAATGGTTCAATTATGAAAGCTATAACCTAATCAGTCCATCCTAGTTTAAATGACGAGTTGGTAACCGTAGGCAGGTAGGGGGGGACTGGAGGAAGTAGGGAGGCACAGGGGCCTGCTGAGGAAGGGTGCATCTTCCCTGCAGCCTCTCCCTTCTCCCTCTCTCCCTGTCAACTTCCACGCTGCCTTGACGTGAGCAGCTTTCCTCCACCATGCCCTTCTGCCATGATGCCCTGCTTCATCTTGTCCCCAGAGTGATGGAGTTGGCCCACAGAAGCCTGAACCTCTGAAACTGTGAGCCAAAATAAACTTCTCCTCCTCTAATTTGTTCTAGTCAGATATTTTGGTCCTAACATTGGAAAGCTGACTAACACAGTGAGGGAAAGTGAAATGATTGGGTTGAAGGGTTTTGAGTTGTGGTTGCTGAAGGGAGCTTCACCTTTGGGTTGTTGATGGCAGGAGGAGGTTGTTGCAAACAAAGCCTATCGAGAAGTTGCCATTGATGACAACACTGAGGTAGGGCTGAGCAGGAAGAACTGCCCAGAGCATGGAGTACCAGGTAGATGGATGAAGGAAGTGAAGAAAATGCCAAGTCAGTGTGCTGGAAGATTCATCCAGGCTCATTTGCAAAGAATTAGGTCAAGAGAAGTGTTAGAGAAAGTGTCAACTAAAATGTAAAATCTTCCAGAAACTCAAAAGGCTTTGAGTTCTACAAAATACCTATTTCATGTCTTAACTGAAATTATGGTAAGTAGCAATCATATTTCTCTCTAAAACTCTTACATAGGAGTCCCCCCTTAGCCACCTCTCCAGACTACATGAGGCTCCCTTCTCTGTAAAGCTTTTCTGTAGAGGCTGGAGCCACCAGAAAGCCACCAGCAGAGCTGTCTGGTTCTGCTCCTACCAGGTGAGTTGGATGCTTGCCAAGAGTCGGTTATGTTTGTTCCCGACACTGTTTATGCCTCCTGAACTTGTTTTTGTAATTACATACCTACATAATTTCATGAAGTAGTATGTAAGTCAATGATAAATAAAAATGAAAGTAAAAAGTGTGGCTTCTTTGAAAATTATATTAGATGCTAGGAAGATTTTATAAAGGTGAGTCACTAAGAAATATGCTGTCAGATTAGGTGTGAGTGAGACAGCCGTAAAATATTTTTAAAGAATCATAAAAATGTAGAAGGTGTCAGCACTTGGGTTGCTTTACCCGTGTCTTTAGGTTATTGCTCCACTTACAGGAGCCAAACCAGAACTCAAGAACAATGAATTATGGGAGTGGTTGGTGCAAGAAAGATGATGCAGAGCTCAGTCAGGGGACCTGTACTAGAAATGAAGAGTGGGTCTACATCAAAATATTGGTGAAGAAATACAAATTTATGTTTTCAAGAAAGGCGAAATCTTAAAGGTATCATTTCAAAATAAGTCGCTACTTCAGCCAACTTCTTCCGTTAACCACTGTAACTAACCAACTGCTGTCATGACTGAATTAAAGAGCTTCTGATGTTACTTTCAACCAGTCCAGAATTTAGACAAGCAAAACAGAGACATCAAGTGATTCATTCCCAAAGTAAGTCTTTTAAAAACATGGAGAAAACATTCCCTGGTTGAACTGGACAGGGACTTTAATTTTCACTGTTACTTGTGTCAAGTCTCATGATGATTGGAAAGGGAACAATGTGACAAGAGCTTCGAGCACACATTTGCCTTTAAGGCAAACTGCTCCTGAATTCCTTATTACATGTGAATCTCTGCACTGAAGTTTCCTTTTGATTCCTTTTATGTGAGAATAGTGTTTTGCTGTGATAAATGATGTTGTAACTTTACATTCATCATTCACTAGTATAGGCTGCATAAGTATGTATAAGAGTAGTTAAATAATTAAATTGACCCGTTCTGGTCCAGCAGTGTGACACAGGAAATACAAAATATGACAGCGATTATGGTTCTATATAGGTTATCTCAATATTTATAACCAAATCCAAAACACTAGATAAAACCACCCCAACCACAGGACAGAGAGCCTGCAGAGGGCCTCAAGCGAGAACGCTGCTGGGGTGGTAAAGGTACAGGTGAGAAGGATTTAGCAGGGTGAGAGAAGAAAGCAGTCACTTTTGAACACTGCAACTAAAACTGTTCTCTCCACCACATTTAGTTGAGGTTTGTACTCACCCTTCAGTCAGAATGAATCAAAATGCTAGGCTCATTATCTTCATTTACGGTTTACCGTATATAATTACACTTAGATTAAATAGGCACCTAAACTATATATAGCTTTCATATCTTACTATGAATTCAGTCAAAATTAAGGTTCAAAGTCAAAGAACCCTTCCAGGTGTTACAGGACCTGTGATTCAAGACTGAGTTGTAACCCTGTTAACTACTGCTGGCAACATTATGACACTCGTTTCTGATGTTGTTTTTTTTCAGAGCAATTTAATAATACATATAAGTTCTTCATACCTATTTACCAAATGGTAATACAAGTAGAAACTAGGAGACTATGGAAGTGGGAAATTAAGGAACATTTATACACAAATATTTGGAAACAACCCAAATTAATAATCTTAGAGAAATATTTAAATTATGGTATATTTATGTTACCACGTGGTGTTGACAGAAGCAGATAAATAGTAAAATGGGCAATATGTATGGGTATTCCAGATGGGAAAGAAACGGCAAGGCTGTATGCCCAAAAGAAGTCAGATAAATGTTACGAATGAGAGAAAGGGCCCACATCTGTAGGATAACAAGGAACAGATTCCAGGGCCCTTGACCAGCTACGCAATAATCAATACTGAGCGGCAGCCCAGGAAAATCTTAGAATGCGTACTAAGTGCTGCCATCCCTTCTGATTTTTTCTTTCAAAAAGATCTAACCATGGAATTGGAGTGGTGCTTAGTGGTCACGGCACTTGCCTGGCATGTGCGAGGACCTGGGTTCAAGCCCCAGCACCACATAAATTACAAGGTGTCGGAGCAATGAAAGCCACATGAAAAATTAAATAAAATTGATTCTCTCTTTTTTTCTCTCTCTCACTGTCCTTCTTTCTCTTAAAAAAAAATGGGGCTAACCACCTGGATCTTGCTGGACTTTTCATGTAATAGACAATGTGGTAAAGGGCCATTTTATATTAATTCAATGGATGCAGGAGTTTTTTATTTTTTATTTCTTTTTTTTTATTAGAAGAATACAGAAATACAGTTGAGGGGGAAACATTTTCAAAACATTAGCAATCAATGGATATAAACTTTGTTATCGAGGGGAAAAACCAGATCATGGATAACCACCTTGGATTTTACCTACTGCAGTTTCCCCCAGAAGAACTCATGCGTTAAATGGGTAGTTCGTGGAGGAATGACATCGGCTTCTGGGATGGTTCCCCCATCTTCCCAATCTCCAGACTCCTATGAGTTCTTCATATACCCTCCCCTCTCCCCATCCCTCTCCCTACACCTCCGAGTATCCTATAGAGCCATCCCCCTAATGCTCTGAAAGTCATTCAATTTGCAGTTTTGTTAGGTTAGCTGCTTCCCCATATGTGCTAGCATCAACAGATGAGAGAAACCATTCAGCCCTTGAGTCTCTGAGATTGGGAGACTTCACTAAGCATAATTCTATCCATCTCCATCCATTTGATTTCAAAAGACATAATATCGTCCTCTCTAATGGCCGAGTAGTATTCCATAGTATATACGTACCAAAGCTTTTGTATCCACTCGTCAAGCGAGGGGCATCTGGGTTGGTTCCATAATCTAGCTATAGTAAATTGAGCTGCTAAAAACATTGATGAAGACACATCACTATAATATGCTGATTCTAAGTCTTTTGGGAAAATTCCCAGGAGTGGGATAGCTGGGACATCAGGTGGTTCCATCCTTAATTTTTTGAGGATTCTCCATACTGCTTTCCATAGTGGCTGAACCAATTTGCAGTCCCACCAGCAGTGTAGTAATGTTCCTCTTTTCCCACAGCCCCTCCAGCATCTGTTGTTGTTTGTATTTTTCATTTTTGCCATTCTAACAGGAGTGAGGTGGTATCTCATTGAAGTTTTGATTTGCATTTCCCTTATAACTAATGATGTAGAGCATTTTCTTATATATTTGTGGGCTTTCTGAACTTCCACTGGAGAGAAGTTCCTTTTGAGTTCTTTAGCCCATTTATCGATTGGATTATTTGCGAGTTTGGACTTCAGTTTCTTTAGTTCCCTGTAAATTCTGGATATTAGCCCTCTGTCCGAGGTATAGCAGGCAAAAATTTTCTACCATTCTGCAGGTTCTCTCTTGATGCTCTTGACTAGATCTTTAGCTGTGCAGAAACTTTTTAGTTTAATTGCATCCCATTCATTTAATTTAGATTTTACAGCATGAGCCATAGGAGTTTTGTTAAGGAAGAAGCTGCCGACTCCTATAAGGTGTAGTGTTGACCCGACTTCTTTTTCTAGTAAATTTAAAGTTGTTGGTTTAATATCCAGGTCTTTGATCCATTTTGATTTAATTTTTGTGCAGGGCTAAAGATAAGGATCCAGCTTCAGTTGTCTACAAATGGCTGTCCAGTTTGTCCAACACCATTTGTTGAACAGGCTATCTTTCTTCCACACTATACTTTTGCCCCCTTTATCAAAGATCAAATAGTTAAGGATATGAGGGTTTGTCTCAGGATCTTCTATTCTGTTCCACTGGTCTTTGGTTCTGTTTTGATACCAATACCATGCTATTTTTGCTACTACAGCTCTGTAATATAATTTCAGGTCAGGGATTGAGATACCCCCTATTTCTTCCTTTCTATAGAGTAGTGTTTTGGCTAGTCTGGGTCTCCTGTTGTTCCATATGAACTTGAGAATTGATGCAGGAGTTTTTTAACACATAACTTTGAGGTCAAAATAAATTAAAATGATACAATGAGTATGCTTTCTGTGACAAAGAGGGTCTCTGGAGACGGCCTGGTTAGTCTGGGACTAGTCAAGAGGACCTACCTAAACTGCTCTGGAAAAATAAAAAAGTATACAAAGGATTAGGGAAGAAGAAACAGAAATATGAAACAAAGTAATAGAGCCATCATTTAAGTAAAGACTTATCAAAACAAGTATTTTTAAGTATCCAATTCACTGAGACTTATGTGAATTTTCAGCCAACTAAATTCTACACATACATAAGTGTTTTTAATGTGGACATTTTGGGAAACTCAAAGACCAGAAGCTCTTTGTTCTTCTACCTGATTTGGTGTGGATGACAAAGAAGAGACTCACTCTAAGAGCTGAGAGATGAAGAGTTTCAAAGTTTTATAAAATAGGAAATCAGAGAGAGTTACCATAAAAAATGAGCCTCCAAGAAATTACACAAATCATAACTAGGACTTTCGATACCCCATAAGACAGAAATTAGTGGATTTTTTAATTCAGAAATTTATTTGTTGAACAATCAAACTTCTAATGAAATAATATAATATATATATAAATTCTGAAAATTAGATTTACCCCCAAAAGCTCCCCATTACCCACCCTTATCCCTACCCCCACTTCCTTCCCAATACATCTCTACAAATGCCTTAGGTTGTATAATAGACCTCCTTTCTCAATGGCTGTGGTCTAGCTCCAGCCTCCACAGATGAGTGAAGACATTCGACCCTTGGTTCTCTGGGTTATGCTAATTTCACTCAGCATAATTTCTTCCATAGCCATCCATTTACCTTCAAAGGCTGCAATATCATTGTTTCTAATTGCTGAGTAAAACTCCATGGTATATACATACCACAGTTTTTGGATCCATTCATCCAGTGAGGGACATCTGGGTTGTTTCCATAATTCAGCTATTGTAAATTGAGCTGCTATGCACATCAATTTCACTGTGTCACTACAATGAGCTGATTCTAAATCCCCTGGAAAAATACCCAAGAGAGGAATAGCAGGATCATATGCTGGGCTCATCCCTAGTTTTTTGAGGATTCTCCACACCGCTTTCCAGAGGGGCTGTACCAGTCTGCAGTTCCACCAACAGTGTGCTAGTGTACCTATCTCTCCACAACCCCTCCAGCATCTATTTTTCTTTATTTTCTTAATTTTTGCCAATCTGTCTGGCATGAGGTGAAATCTTAAAGTAGTTTTCATTTGCATTTCTCTGATTACTAGTGATTTAGAGCACTTTCGATCAATGTCCTCCATGAGAAGTTTCTATTTAGCTCTTTGGCCCATTTATTGATTGGGTTATTTATGTTTTTGAGGAGTTTGTAGATTCTGGATATGAGGCCTCTGTCAGAGGAATCACAGCCCAAGATTCTCTCCAATTCTATAGGAAATCTCTTGACTCTTTTGATTATTTACTTGGCAGTGCAAAAGCTTTTTAGCTTTACAGCATCCTAATCACTGATTTTCTACTTTACTTCCTTCACTTTAGGAGACATGTTGAGAAAGTCTTTGCCTACTCCCAAATGCTGAAATGTTGGACCTAATTTATCTACCATCAGTTGCAAGGTAGCTGGTTTAATTCCTAGCTCCTTGATCCATTTTGATTTGATTCTCATGCAAGGAGAAAGATATGGGTCTAATTTCAACTTTCTGCAAGCGGCTGTCCAGTTTGTCCAGTACCATTTGTTGAAAAGGCTGTCTCTCCTCCATGTAATATTTTGTCCCCCTTTGTCAAAAATCAGATGTTTAAAGATTTGAGGGTTTGTGTCAGGGTCCTCTATTCTATTCCATTGGTTTTCTTTCCTATCTTGATACCAGTACCATGCTGTCTTTGTTACTACAGCTCGATAGTATAGTTTTAGATATGGTATGGCAAAACCACCTGATTCGTCTTTGTTGCTTTGTAATGTTTTGGTAATTCTAGTTTTCTTATTGCTCCAAATGAATTTGAGAATTGCTTTTCTGTGTCTGAAAAGAATGACGTAGGTATCTTAATAAGGATTGCATTAAATCTATATAGAGCTTTTGGTAGAATGGCCATTTTTATTATATAAATTCTGCCTAACCAAGAGCATGGGACATCTTTCCATCTTCTTAGGTCATCTTGGATTTCATTCTTCAATGACTGATTAATTTTCAATGTAGAGATCTTTTATTTCCATTGTAAGGTTAATTCCCAAGTATTTTATTCTTTTCGAAGATTTTGTGAATGGGACTGATTTCCTGATTTCTTCATCAGTCCTATTATTATTAGTGTATAGGAAAGCTATTGATTTAAGGGTGTTGATCTTGTAGCCTGAATTAGTGGATGTTTTAAGATAGCTCTAGCTGATTCCCAATATCAGAAGTTTAAAACAATAGAAACTATTTCCATTTCACATCACAGTTCAGTTGGTAGTGAGAGAGAGGATAGAAGTTCTACTCTACAACATTATTTAAGTTCCCAGACAAGTAGATGAAGTACCACATGGATTAGAAAGTCAGTCTGGGGCATTCAGCTGATGCTAGACAGGAGAGAGAATCATGCAAGATATTTCCATATTCCACATTTAATCAGCCACAACTCAGTCTAACTATAAGAAAGGCTAAGAAGTATGGTCTAGGTATATAATCAGAAGGAAAAGAGAATTATTTTCTCTGACTCACTGAGTTTGAGCTAAGTTTATTTAAATCTCAAAGAAGTAGTCAACATGTGGAGGATGGAGGGAATAAAAATAAAAATATATGATTTGAAGAAGAGAAAAAAAGACAGAATACCCAAATATTTGTCATATTTTTAGTAGAGAGTTAGGCGGGGGACACACAGATGGACACTTGGCATTTGTTGTCCCTTTTTGGTCTTCTCCCAGAACCCATATGATGTTGCCATAGTCCACATGATCCTGTATCCTAAGACAAGGACTGACTGAACTGGGGTAGACCTTACCCAAAGCTAGAAGAATCAAAGCCCCATTCAAGAGACTTTGAAATTGAGACAGAGGAGCTATATTTGAGTTCTTGAACTAGATTGCAGATGCTTCTTGTTGTCTACCAGCCCCCTCTGTTCATAATCAAAGGGTTGTGTCTAGATACTTAGTAGCCCAGATAGGTTTCACATCTCCCAATTTCTTGCAACTGGCTATGGTTATATGGTTTAATTCAAGTCAAAGGACTATAAATATAAGGCATGTAAATTCTGGATTATCTCCTAAAGATAAACTCTTTCTCCTGCACTCTCTCCCCACCCTGACACATGAATTGGAACGTGGGCATGCCCATGAATCAGAAAACAGGACAAGGATCTAGGGAAAGGAAGAGGAAAAAAGGATGGAAGAAACCTAGATCACAGAATAACTGCACAGAACAAACCTGTCTCATCAATCTGGAGCAAAAGAGAAATAACTTTTAAAGACATGGCATTTGGGGAGCTCATTAATGCAGTAGTCCAGCCTTTACTGAAACTTACACAAAGGCTATGTAAATCTACATGCATGCAATAGTTAAAAGCCAGTCTTCAAGAGAAGAAAACCACGAAAAGAAAGCAAAAGTTAAAAAATGCTCTGCCTTAGAAAAATGGAGAGAGTAAGCTGTTATTGCTGACTTTTCAGTTAGTAGCATCATTCTTTCTTGATGTTCTTGAATTTCAGGGATACCCTTTCAATAAATGTCCAATTTTTTCTTAAGCTAGTCTGAATCTGTTACTTACAGCTGTGTGAAAACCTCTAACTAAGAGTGAGAAGGAGAAATACACCAAAATGTCAAAAATGTGTCTTTGTAGCAGGTTTGCGTGGCACTTCACTTTGTGAGACTTTCTTAATCTCAAACATCCTGCAGTGAAAAAAAAATACTTTTCAAATAGAGCAAAGGTTATAATGAAAAGCTTTCTGTATGAGAGAGTGAAAATCAGAATAATAATCCTTTTAATAGAATTTTCTTAGCCATACTTTTTGTTTGGGTATGCCAGATGTTACATGAAGAAATTATCAAACAGGAAAATGGAAAAATGCAAGTACTCATCAATATCTATCATGTGAAAGGCACTGAACAGGGAATTTTTAATATGTCATTTTGTTTAATCCTTGAAACAATCCTACGAGGAAAATATTATCTCCACGTTAAGGAAGTAGAGGCTCTAACAGATGGAGCAACTTTTCTAAGGTCACTGAGTTAGTGATTTGTAGAGTTGGGATTCAGATTTAGTAGAATTAGGATTCAGAGTTAGATTCAGCCCATCAATTGTCACTAGCCAACAGAATTAATGTTTTAAAGATGGAAAGAAAATTACATGTGAGGGGCCTATTTAACTTTTTTTTTTTTAATCAGGGAGTTACTTTGCTCCTACTGAGAGACTTGTCATTAACAAGAAGACTGCTATGGTTTGTGTCAACTTGAACTTTTCCCAAAAAGCAATTCCCAAAATTCATATGCTAATGCTATTTGAAAGTGGGGCCTTGGAAAGTAATAGATGAGGTCATAAGGGAGGGACTCTGTGATGGCATTAGTGGCTTTTTAAGAAGAGAAAGACTCAAGCTAGCATACTTGATCTGTCTCACCCTGTGATACCTTCCACCTTCCATAACAAGCAACAAGAATCCCCTACCAGATGCCAAGCAGATACTGGTGCCATGCTCTTGGGTTTCTTGGCCTACAGAACTATAAGTAAAATAAGCTTCTATTCTTTATAAACTATCCAGTCTCAGGCATTTTGTTATAGCAACAGAAAATGAACTAAGGCAAGGACTAAAGATACTTACTAGCTTGTAATCCCCCATTACTGTGGAGAATCTGAGAACTGGGAAGTTGTCTAGCTGATCTCTGTAACCTCAGGCCCGTAGAATGAATGATTTTAGAAAGTAATGTGGTGATGTTTTTTCATTATCAATGTTTAGTTCTATAGTTAATAATTTGGGACCATGTAGATTTAGTGTTTCTCTTCTCAGCAGTGGTAAGGAGGAAATTGAATGTCAACCTGAATAAGCCCAAAGATACTAAAATAAATGTTTTTCATTAATTAATGAGGACCCTGCAATCTCTGAGGCCATTAAAAAGGAGAAACTCTGTTCTAACAAGCTTTGTATTCTAGGAAAGAGTGTGAGCAGAAAGCAAGAGATCCCCTTCTTACTGGAGATCAGTTAATCATGTAAGTAATAGGGACTATGTATGAAGAAGGCTTGCAAACCTCATACAACCATCCTATAATATTCACCAACTCTTTGATAGTGCCACTGTTGATTCCTTCAAAACTCTGCATTATTTTATCTTATAAGAAAGGGTAAGATGCATACAAATCTTTGTAATAAGTCTAAATGGTAGAGCTATAATTTTAGAAGATGGCTCCATTTATGGTAGGTGGAATAATGCTCCCATAAATATATTTATAACCAATACCCAGAATCTGAGTGCCTTAGGTTAAATGGCAAAAGAGAAATGTGGTTGCCAATGAAATTAAATCTGCTGATAGGATTAAGGTTGCTGATCAGCTAACCTTGAAATAGGCAGAGTATCAGGAATTACTCAGACAAACCCAATGTAACCCCAAGAATCCTTACAAGGGGAAAGGGAAACAGAGGAGTAAGGAGGTGTGATGATAGAAGCACAGTCAGAGTATGCAATGGAAGGACCCAGGAGGAAGCATCAGCTAGGGAATGCTACAATCCCTGTCGCTGGAAAAGGTTCTCCCATGAACCCAGAAAGGAGAGCAGCCCCAGCCCTGTCAGCTTCTTCCTTCGAGCCCAGTGAGACCGCGGTGTCAGACTTCTAACCTATGCAACTTAAGCTGATAAATTTGTGTTGTTTTAAGCCACTGAGTTTGTAGTAATTTGTTAGAGCAACAATAGACAAATAATACACTATTAATGTGAGAGAGCTGCTTGAGAACACAGGTCGATGAGAAAGCAAAAATTAAACAGTGGCTGAAGTGAAAGAATATCTGTCTGTGTGGCTCTAACTGGCCTCTGGGGAGGTTTCCTAAAAGTGGTGGAAGGGAGTTACAATTAGTGATTGAGGACTAGAAGGAAAAGGACTGACATGATATGGCAGTGGGATGCTGAGAAATGTTCAACACTATTAATATACTTTCTGGCAAATTCATCAGCTCTGAAAGTACCAAAAAAAAAAAAAATCCCTTTAACAATCATGTGCAACAGAGTGGATTTATTTTTACAGTGCGTGGAAAATTTAGCCTACATATCTATATATGTTGGCAAAAACAAAAACAAAATCACAGAAAATTATGTTAAAAGAATTTTGAAAGTGAAAGTATTCTTGGGAATCATATCATCCAATTTTCTTTTTATACATAGAAAGAAACTGAGGCTCAGTGGCATGAAATGGCTTGCCCAAACTAGTTAATATCACAGCCTCTAGAAGGACACAAGTCTTCAAATCAGAACTGCCTAGAATACAGGATGTGGCTACAAGTATTTCCTAATAAACTCCAACAGTAAACTGTAGGAGTAAAATAGTTGTCTCTGCATAATGAAAAAAGATAGATTACTCCAAACTTCAGCTGAAATGGGATGTTAATACTGACCAGGAAGGAGAGGCTCTAAGTTTAAGAGGCACCATGTCCTTGGGAGACAAGCAACTTTTTCGTTCTTGATAACTAAGCACCATGCAAACTGTAAGGACTTGTTCCAGACAAGATCTGTTCTTTGATCCACATTTTGGGAATTGGAGAAAAAGCCCCTTAAGACCCTGTGATGGTCTTGTTCCTTCAATGGGTATCACAGCCCTATCAGTCTTAAGTC
>PVKS010023629.1:0-32251 GCA_004027875.1 Aplodontia rufa | reverse complement strand
GGTCACCCTGGCAGTGGGAAGGGTAGACTGGTAAATCAAGGGAAAACAGAATTAGCCATAAAGAAAACTTACAACTGGGAAGAGAAACAGCTGAATTAATCGAACAACAAGTACCCTGTTCCTGCTGTCAGTCAGTGGTGAGGTAGCTGGAGATACCAAGGAGATTCTGTTTCTTTCCATTTTGCCTAAAATAGCCTCACACTTGGAGGTCTGGTTTGATCCCATCCTGGCCTGCGCTCTACCCAGCTTCAACCCGCAAGCCAATCTTGTTACCAATTTAACGCTCTGTAAGGGTCTAGTTCCTCTTTATCTCACTGACTGATCTCTCCCCACACCTGCTCATGGGAAAAGTCACCACTTGGGGAAAACCCCGGGTATGCTCACACCTGCAGTCTCTCACTCTTGCCATTCGTGGCCGCCTCCGCTTCTTTGACTGGTCACCTGTCAAGCCTCAGCTCAGGGGTTAGCTGTTCTGTGCAAAGCACTGTCCCAAACCCAAAGATCAGTAAGTCTAGGCCTTTATGTGCTGGGAGCATGGCAGGAGAAATGGAGCTAATGAATAAGTTTTTAAAAGAGAAGTCAACAAACATGTCATCCGAGATCCCAGTCCACAGCCTTTGCTGCTCACTCCCAACCCAGGCTTGATGGGTGGCATTCTCTCCTTGCGTGCTGTGATCTCACAACAAATCATCATCACTTCTATTTCTCAGCTGACTCACTGTAGAGGGACTCAAAGTGTGCTCCAAATTATAGAGCTGGAAATAGTAACATCAGGTCTTGAAACAAGCCTGCAGATCCCGCCTATGACCTTCACCTTTCTGTAGTTCCACCTGCTCATAAAAGGAACAAAGGACCTGGGTCCTCTACAGAGGCAGCATGGTACAATAGACCTAGCATGAGGGTTGCCATTAGACCCTTGGCTTAGCCAGCTGTAGTGACGCACACCTGTGATCCCAGCAACTTGGCAGGCTGAAGCAGGAGAATCACAAGTTCAAAGCCAGCCTCGGCAATTTAGCTAGGTCCTAATCAACTTAGCGAGACCCTGTCTCAAAACAAAATTTTAAAAAAAGGGCCAGGAGGGCTGGAGGGTGGCTTGGCAGTTACAGCGCTTGCTCAGCATGTGTGAGTACGTGAGTTCAAACCTCAGCACCACATACACAACGAAGTCTTGGAGTAGCGAAGGCCACATGAAAAACTAAATAAAAATTATTTCTCTCTCCCACTGTTCCTCTCTCTTTAAAAAAACAAAACAAAACAAAACAAAACAAAAATGGGCCAGGGATGTGAGTCAATGGTAAAGCACCACTGAGTTCAATCACCAGTACCCTAAAAGTAAAGAAGAAGAAAGAAAAAGAAACACTTGATTTAGTGTCATTGGGGCCACTTGCTTGCTATGGAGTCTTGGGCAGGTCACTTGGCTTCGCTGATCCTCAGATTCCTCAAGCCTGTCTCCTGAGTTTATCGTGAGGATCAAACAGATAGCGACCATAAGGCCCAGTGATCCTTCTCAATTGAGCATCAGAGAATTCTTATCAAGGGGCATCAGGAAAGGTTTCCTGGCAAAGGTAGTGAAGCAGGTGCAGGGACAGACAGCCTCTGTCCTGTAGGCCCTGAGGGCAGGTGCAAGACAGACAGAGCAGGCACAGAAGGAGGCCCAGTTGTATAAGCACTAGCCTTTTCTGGAAGCGCTTCCAGATGCTGCCAGAACACATGCAGGGAGGGCAAGCAGGAGGGACAAGCCTGGGCTTGGTTCCCCAGGTGGAGGCAGGAGGGGGGAAAAAAAGAGCCCCAGGAGAACAATCCAGCCCTGCTGAACTAAAGCGCTGCTCTGGTGCAGGGTGTGTGTGATCGGCTGTCTTTCCTGGAGCAGTGGGGTGCAGGGGCCTGGGAGAGAGGGCCTCAGATCTGGTAGACTGCAGGGCCCAGCTCAGGCTATGCTCAGTCTCTTCCTCTCTCTGAGTCTCAGTTTCCTCATTTGTAACCCAGGAGTGATGTCTGTCTCCATACCCACTTTATTGTGGTAGGAGGAATAAATGGAAGAAAATTAAAGAATGATTTATAATTCCCAAAGAACCTAGACAAGAAACCAGCGATGGCAGTCTTCTCTAGGTATGGGAAACAGGGAGGCTGGGAGACAGTGATGGGAGGGAGAATTTTCACTTCTGTATCCTTTTATACATTTTGATATTTTGGAACATGGAAATGAATTACTCATTGAAATAAAATGGATGGGGCTGTAGCGGTAGCTCAGTGGTAATGGTGCTTGCCTGGCATGCGTGAGGACTCAGGTTCGAATCCCAGCACCATGCATACAATGAAGTGTCAGAGCAATGAACGCCACATGAAAAACTAAATAAAATTCATTCTCTCTTTCTCTCTCACTGTTCCTCTCTCTTTAAAATAAATAAATAAATAAATAAATAAATAAATAAATAAATAAATAAAACGGAGCTTCAACGCCTGGTGCAGTAGTGCAAACCTATAATCCTAGCCATTCAGGAGGCGGAGGGAAGAGGATCACAAGTTCAAGGCCAGACTGGGCAACTTAGTGAGACCTATTTGAAAAATAAAAAGAGCTGGGGATGCAGCTCAATAGTAGAGCTTCCGTATGTTCAATCCCCAGTACACAAGAAAGAAAACACAGACACACACACATACACACACATATGAAGCTTAGAAAAAAATCAACAATAAGGTCAAAACCAACAATGCAAATAATAGTCACTATCATCATCAGCCATTGTTATTTAAGATCTTATTTCTGCACAATCTTTGCAGTTCACTCCCACTAGGTAGGAAGAAATTGGGCTCCAGGTCCCCAGGTTTCGTGGTCGCCTGCTGCACCATAGTGTCTTCATAGTTTAGGTTCAACATTCTTTGCAAGGATCAGAAGCCTTGGGAGAAATCGGGTGGAGAACTCTCCCCATTTCACAGTCACAGCTACCAAAAAAGTGGAATCTTTCCAGGGAACTTGGCGGTCTGGCAGTGTCACACATGGAGGAAATCAGGAAGAAAGGAAATGAGCAAACTTATTTTATGAAATAAGGACCGGTGGTATACAGACAAGAACTGTATAGATGTGTTGGGGACAGAGAGAGGGAAGGGTGCATTCCAGACTGTGAACAAGGGCGGGAGGTGTGGGCGGGGTCAAGGAACAGAGGGTGTTGATGATTGAAATAACTTAACAATTCTCACTGGGCACAGTGGTGCACACCTATGATCCCAGTGACTTGGGAGGCTGAGGTAGAAGGATCAAAAATTTGAGGCCGGGGCTGGAGCAGTGGCTCGGTGGTTATGTACTTGCCCGGCATACGCAAGTACATGGGTTCAAACCCCAGCACCCACGTACGCAACTAAGTGTCAGAGCAACGAAAGCCATGAGAAAAACTCAATAAAAATTGATTCTCTCTCTCTTTCTCTCTCTCACTGTCCTTCTCTATTAAAAAAAAAAGTTTGAGGCCAGCCTGAGCAATTTAGTGAGACCTAACTCAATAAAAAATGCAAAGGACTAGAGACATAGTCAATGGTAAAGCACCTCCAGGTTCAAGCCACATTGCTGGGGAAATTTTAAAAAACACATCATTGACGTTCCCTTCTCATTTGTGAAAATTTACATATGTGTGCATACATGGGAATGCATAAAAAGACTCAGGAAAAACAGGCAACCAGCACTCATGACAAGTCTCTCAAAGATGGGAAATAGTAGCTGACACTCTTTATCCAGATATTTCTATGAATAGTTCTACTTATGGGAAATCAGCATGCATTATTTATATATTCAAAAAAATCAACTTCTAATGCACACGATAACCAAAACAAACTATACACAGATCCGCACCACTTCAACAGCTGGCAGCACAAGAGGTTGGATTTCTTTTCAAATTCCAGGGGAAAGATTCTGAGATCGCTTGCAATTAGAAGTCTTCTCCCCCCTGCCACCATTCTCCCCTCAACTCCCAGAGATACAGTTTGGACCCCAGAGGCAGTCCTGGGATGTTTTGTGGCCATCTGTGACAGATCTGGGCCACCTGTTCTGCCTCTGATGACCTTGGAGAAGGGTGGCTGTGGATGGTGGGTTCCAGGCCACCTCAGCGCTGCCTCCTGCCCCTGCTCTCCCTGGCTCAATGCCTGTGCCACCTCTAAGTTCTTGGTAAAAGTGGAGCCTAGGGCCTGGAGCGGTGGCTCAGCGGTTGGGGTACTTGCCTGGCATGCGTGAGGACCATGGTGCCAC
The DNA here is from genome assembly GCA_004027875.1 of Aplodontia rufa. Taxonomy (NCBI): domain Eukaryota; kingdom Metazoa; phylum Chordata; class Mammalia; order Rodentia; family Aplodontiidae; genus Aplodontia; species Aplodontia rufa. Next base: position 28,020 of record PVKS010023629.1, on the reverse strand, counting down.
ACATACAACTAAGTATCAGAGAAACAAAGGCCAGATGAAAAAACAAAGTTGTTTCATTCCCCCCCTGCCTTCTCTTTCCCTCTATCTCTCTTTAAAAAAAAAAAAGTGAAGGCTAATACAATAGTCCTTTGCCACTGCTAAGGCTTGTGCCTTCTCTTCAGGGCCACCCAGGAGCAGTGGGGACACAACTGTCAGGCTAGAGCACTTTAGTGACAGGGCTGTCCAGTTTACATATGCAAACATACGGGGTCACTTTCCACTAGGCCAGGCCACAGTCCCAGAAGGGCTGGGTCCAGAACACAGAGATGCTAGAGCCAGTCCACTCCTGCCACCTGGCTAGAGGAGCACCTAGGCCCGATGACAATGGCGGTCAGAGTGTCCTCCTGGCTCAGCAGTGGATTTCAAATCTGTCAAGGCCACAGAGGACTTCAGGATTACAGTCATTGAAGAAGTCACCCTCCTGACATAGAAGAGAGGGGGTGCGGCTCTACTCCCTGGAGAAGATGTCCTCTCTCTCCCACCTCCTCACTCCTCCCATGGACAAGAGTGCGGGTGCTCAGCCCTGGCTGGCTTTGTTCTTCCAGACTGCACCAGGAGCCATGTGCAACCCATGCGGTTATTAGGGTTGGGATTGTGGCTACCGTTGAACTAACATCATGGTTAGGGTTAGGTTCACCTGGTGGGAGCAGGGACAACTAGGTAGGTCCTAATTGCATTCTGCAATCTAGCTTTACAATAAAACCTGGCATTTTTGATCCTTCACTGACTCTTAGGTGGACTCCTCCAGTGCCTCAGATCTCAGGGAGCAAAGCCACATGATTAGTTATCCAGGACCCTGCCAGTACCACCATTTGTCTGCCCTCCGTGGCCTCCAGCTAAGAGCTGGCTTCCTGCTCTGTCCACAACTCACCGCCAAGCTCCCCAGAGGAAGTTCCTGCCTCATTGATTATCAAAGGCAACCTCATTTTGTCCCCAGGATGATGGGTGTTTGTAGTCCTGGCTATTTTGTTGCTGTGGCACCTTAGAGAGGGAAATGACATGGTGTGACAGCTGCCACTTTCTAAGGTCTCTGTTGCGCAGTCACTTTCCTGTTCAATGAATGACGAATGGATCTTTGGTCCAAGTGTTGTGCTAATATTTTAGGGAAAGGCATGTCCCATTGATCCTCATGGCAGTGCTACGGGGTAGGCAAAATCATTCACCTATTACAAATGAGGGGCAGAGTCTCAGAAGTTACACATCCGGTAAGTGCCATAGGCTCAGCCTGAGTCCCTGTTTCTTAAACTATACTTTGTTGACAGTCCCAGTGACTCAGGAGGCTGAGTCAGGAGATCTCAAGTTCAAAGCCAGCCTCAACGACTTAGCAAGACCCTGTCCCAAAATAAAAAAATAAAGTGAGCTAGGAATGGAGCTCAGTGGTTAAGTGCCCCTGGGTTCAATCCTTGGTACCCCAAACCCTACATTTTGTTGTTCTCTAAAAGCGATGACAGTCCAACAGAAATTGCAGGTGTGGAATGCTAATGCACATCACTGATAAGACACTCAATTCATGAAAATCTACTTTTGATACCATACCTGACAAGTTGCTAAGAAGAAAGACTGGACAAGGTGACTTCAGTCTGACATGCTCTGAAAGTCAAGTTTGAAGGTGAAACTCCAATGGTTTCTGCATACAAATGGGTGTCACAATAGGCTGACTCATTGTAACATAAGAAATACGTATTTATTCAGCCTCTGTCCTTAATTCCAGGCACAGAACTCCTTAAATTCTTGCAGTCTCCTGAGTGATGGGATGCTAGGAGCATCTTTTGTTCTAACATTTGGTCTTTGACAGCAGTTCCTGACACAAAGCTTCTAAATCTCATGAGTCTCTTGAGTGACAGGAACACTTTGTTCTAATGAGGTGACTGTTGGTGGGCTTCTGGATGGGAGTTGGTCACCAGAAAATTCAAGCCGTGATGAGACTCTTAGAACTTTAAGCTCCCCCACCCATCAGGGAGAGGAGAGGGGTTAGAGATTCAGTGAATAGCCTATCAGGGCTATGTGAAGCAGCTTTCATAAAAATCCCTAAAAAATGGAGCTTAGGGAGGAGGTAGTGGGAACACCAATTTGTAGCCAATTTGGACAAAAGTGTGGGTAACTGTGAGAATCCCCACTTGTGATTTGTGGCTTCAGGATGCTAATGTTGTAATCAAATTGTAGGACACCCAGTTGGTGTCTGGAGAGTTGATTAATGTGGGAAAAATGCACACACACTCACGGTGGCCAGTCCACATGAGCCCAAGGTTCCAGCCTGCCCCCAGGGATCATCCTTCCCAGTCCCTTCTTCCTTTCGCCCCTATACTTGCCTCAGGGCTTCTAACACTTTGTCTCTGGATCCTTCACTGCCCGTTATTTCATAGCAGCATCTGGAGCTATTTTCTAAAATAAAGGTAAAGATATTATGGACTAAATAGCTAATATTTTAGGACTGTGTCCATCTTCACATCTTCATTTTATGATTCACTTAAATGTCGCTTACCCATCAACATAACAGAGAGACAATAAATCAGGGTAGTTGTCTTTGATACTTTGCTGACTTTGGGGAAACAGTTGTTTTTACATGTTTTTATCATGTCATTACTAAGATAAAGCTATCAAGGTTAGAGACTAGACATGCTTAACAGTTTGTTAGTTTGGTTTATAATATTTAAAACATATAGTATGCAAAAATCCACTTACATTTTCATCTCTGGCTTCATAAAATTAGATATAGGACTAAGCAATTTTGAAATTTTTAGGAGTTCAATGATTCCATAAACATTTAATACGGGGGGCTGGAGCTGAGGCTCAGCAGTTATAGCACTTGCCTGGCATGAGTGAGAACACAGGTTTGAACCCCAGCACCATGTACGCAATGGAGTGTTGGAGCACCAAAAGCCACATGAAAAACTAAATGAAATTGATTCTCTCTATCTCTCTCTCTCTCATTGTCCCTCTCTCTTTAATAAAAAAAAATTAATATAAATTTCTTTTTTAAAAAATTAGCTTTAACAAAGCGAGGGACTGGAGAGGTGGCTCAGCTATAAGGCTTGCTCAAGGTGCGCAAGGACCTGGGTTTGTTCCCCAGCACCATATACACGACTAAAAACAAAAACCAGATGAAGAAATAAATAAATAAATTGACTCTCTCTCTCTCTCTTAAAAAGAAAAAAAGGAGCAAAGCAAAAACCTAACGAAAGGAGCATGCGTGTTTGCATGTCTTCTGGGCCAGATCTTAACCAATTGCAGACCAGTCACAGATGGCCTCATAGTGCCAGAGTAACTCCAAAGTAAAGGTCCTCCTACCCGTTCCCCTTAACTGAAGAGCATCTGGCACTGCAGGGCAAGTTCATGTGTGAATCACCCATGTGCAACAATTTCTTTACACATATGCAGATTTTCTCAGTACCAGGCAACCAAACAAAATTCAAAATTCAGAGACATGTGTCATGCTGAGGCTGATTTTACATAGTAGCAAGCATCCACAGAGTTCCCCATTGATATCCAAATAATTCCATTTCCATTTATTATAATAAGAAAAAACACACTCAGACATGTAAAGGCTTATAAGAACTATGACTTTTATGTATTTTATGAGATAAAATTCTTTTCTTCCATTCCTGCTCCATAGGACATGGCACTGGTTATCAGAAAAGAGAGCAGAAATCCTTTTTTATTTTCATATTATAATGCAACTGAGAGGGATGATCTTAAAGAAAAAAAAATGAAGGTCTTTTTAAGGGGGGACATCTTTTTTAAAATTTTTTATTAAGGAGTTGAGTTACTGTATAGTCATAAATGCATATAAAATAACAATATGATAGGCATATGTTCTTTTTTTATAAGAAATTTTATCTATTGTACAAAGAGAGGGATCCCAAGAGGGTTCTGGGCCCCATTATAATTGTCCATTTTACAACTGTAGTTGGCATATGTTCTTAAACCAGAATTACCCCTACCTCGCCCACACCCCAGTCTTGATTTTTCTCTATTTTGTCCCTACAAGCAATATAAATGCTTAGATTGTGAATTTTCCAGAATTAAATGATTTCATAAGTATTATTGGATTCTCAGGAGGGTGAAGAGTTTGCTACATTGTTGATCGTCTTCCTAGTTCCCTCCCTATTCTCTCTCTCCCTTCCCCTACCAAAATCCTCCCCCCTCTCCTCCCCATATATCTATGGTTGCCCTAATTATGTGTTGCTCCGCCTTTGCTGGGTCCAATACATGAGTCTGACTATCTGCCACCCAAGACTGGATTTAGCTCCAGCCTCCACAAATGAGGGAACACATTTGACCCTTGACTCTCTGGGTTTGGCTAACTGCTCAGCATGATTTCTCCCATTGCCATCCATTTACCTTCAAAGGCCTCAATATCATTGTTTCTAATTGCTAAGTAGAATTCCATTATATATATATATACCAAAGTTTTGGGATCCATTCACCCAGTGAGGGGCATCTGGGTTGGTTCCATAATTTAGCTATTGTAAATTGAGCTGCTATGAACACAGATTTTGAAAAACTGAAGATTTGAATTGTAGTACAGATACACACCACCATCCACAAATCCATAACCAGATAAAAGCAACTGATGAGCACTCCAGAGGTGGAATCAAGAAGAGAAGTATGCAATATTTAAAGGTGTCAGGAAGAGAAAAGGAAGGTCCCAAATGTGAGAGGCATAACCCATAAGAGGCCTTTGGGATTGAGGATGAAGGATCCATACTTGAAGAGAAAATTGGCTGGGCCTCATCGTCTCAATTCAGCATGGTGCTCCCAACTTCTGACACTGAGGTTTTGATGAACTCATCTTCTGTTCTTTTTCTTTACTAAGGTCTTGAGGTTACAAAAACTCTGGGCTGTGTATAATATTTCATTCAATGAAAGGGTCTCACTGCTTTAAAACAAACAAAACATTGAAAACCGCTATTCTCTGAGTTGGGACAAAAGTTTTCTTCCACAGAAGTTCTTTGGACATAAGATTTCCAGAGGAACTGAACTTTCAGAGCTGTACCCCTCTGGCAAGGAGACTCCACCAGGTTGGAAATAGCAATCAGCATGTTTCATGCTTGCCCTGAATGGAAGATCTAGTCAACAAAGATACATTCCTATGTTCCAACTAGCTAGACTCCATTGCTAAGGTATGAATAATCCACATAGTACGTTTCATCTACAAAGGCCTTTATTATTTTCACTCAATATGCAACAAATATTTATTGAGAACTTCCTACAAACCAGGCATTTAGTACATACCTGGAAGAAAACAGACTATGAACCCAGTCCTTGTGTTTTCTGGAAGGGAAAGACAGTCAATAACAAGGCATGAGACCTCTGTTTCAGACAAGATGAAATAAAAGAATGGATTTATCCTCCCACCTGAAACAACTAAAATTTTTGGATTAATGTTTTACAAAACCATCATAAAGACATTAGACATCAGGCCATGAAGGGCCTGAAAGATGAGAAACAGACTACACATGCCCTGTGACTGGCCCAGCTTGCTGCCTGGAGAGTGTTTCCAAGCTGTGGCACAGGACAGGGAACTCAGTGGGCTAAGTTAGGAAGTAGAGCTGAGGCCAGAGAAGCCAAGGAGGCTGGAGTTCACAAGGCTGCTTACCAAAGAGGAGAGAGCTGCACAGTAAGGAAGCATTAGATCCAAAGAGGGTCCCCATGGAGTCTTCACATAAGTTCAGGTCAGAGCATGCATGTAAAGAAACTACACATGACATTGTAAAGAACAACTCAGAAAGAAGGAACAATTTCCGGAGCTGGGAGTGTTCCTGCTTCCATCACAGTGGATAAGCTCATAACCCATGGCGCATGTTAAGTAGAGATGTGGGACCAATAGAAAGACCCATGTTGAACTTCTAGGCATGAACATCACAATGACTGAAATGAGAACACTGTGATCATCCTGTCTAACAGCAGATTAGACATGGCAGAAAAAAGGTAATGAATATGAAGACAGCAGTAGAAATTCCATGAAATGAAATACGTTGGGAAAAGGCAGAAAAATAAAGAAAACTTTATTGACTTATGGGACAATTTCAAATGGTCTAATGTACCAGTAATGGAAGTCCTCAAAATGCGGAGAGAGCAAATAGAAAAATGTATTTGAAGAAATTATGGCCATTCTTCAATTTTGATGAAAACTATAAATTCCCAAAGTTAAATGTTCAATGAACCCCCAACATAAGAAACATGAAAAAAGTTATGCCAAGTCATTTCATGGTCAAATTTCCTAAAATAGTGATAAAAAGAGAATCCTAAAAGTAGCATGAGTAAAAGGACATTACACGTACAAGGAAGACAGCAGACTTCTCATTGAAAACACTGCAAGCTACAAGGCAGTGGACTGCTATCTTTAATATCTCCACCTTGAATGGTGGATGGCACACCCTGTAAAACCACAGACTTGGGAGGATTGCAATTTGGGACCAGCCTCAGCAACTTAAAAGACCCTGACTCAAAATAAGACTATAAAAAAAAAAGGACTGGGGATATAGCTCAGTGATAAATCACCCTTGGGTTCAATCCCTGATACTTAAAAAAAATTAAAATAAAAAAATGATATCTTTGTATTTTCAAAAGTGAAAAAAATTGGAGCTAGAGCAGTGGCTCAGTGGTTATGGCACTTGCCTGGCATGTGCGAACACCCTGGTTCAAACTCTAGCACCACATACACAATGAAGTGTTGGAGCAATGAAAGCCACATGAAAAATTAAATGAATTGATTCTCTTCTTTCTCTCTCTCTTACTGTCCCTCTCTCTCTTAAAAAAAAGTGGAAATATTCATAAAAAGGTAGTTTTTTATACATACAAAAGTTGTATAGCTAATTATTCCTTACTACATATAGAACCTACACAACAAAAATGCTAAAGAAAGTCCTTTTGGCAGAAACAAAATGATACTAGATGGAAATTTAGATCTACATAAAGAAATAAGGAGCATTAGAAAACTTTTATATGTGAATAAGTATAAAAGACCTTATTTTCATTATTTAATCTCTATGAAATATAATTGACTTTTTAAAGCCCAAATAATAGCAACAATTTTTTTTAAGAGAGAGAGGGAGAGAGGAAGAGAGAGAAAGAGAGAATCCATTTTTGTTTATTTTTCCATCTGGTCTTTGTTTCCCTGACACTTAGTTGTGTATGTGGTTGCTGGGGTTTGAACTCAGGTCCCTGTGCATGCCAGGCAAGTGCTTGAACCACCCAGCCACCACTCCAGCCCCAGCATAGCAATGATTATAACTTCTGTAACGCATGTAGGAGTGAAATGTATGACAATAGCACAAAGGCCAGGAGGGAAGAAACAGTTGCACGCTGTTGTAAAGTTCTTTTCTTTCATGTAAGGTGGGCGATATCACTTGAAAGTAGATCGTAATAAGCTAAAATGTGTACCGTAAATCTTCAAGCAACCAGTAAGATAACACAATAAAAAGTTGTAGCTAATAAATTAACAAAGGAGATAAAGTGCAATCATAAAAATACTTAATTTAAAAAGCAGAAAAAAGGCAAAAAGAACAGATGGAATATAAAATAAATTGCAAGATAGTATATTTAAATCCAACCATGTCAATAAACAATACAACATAACTAAATAAATAGAATTTTAAAACAAATCATCTAATGAGCTAAAAGGTAATGAGAGTAATTTTTTTAAAAAGTTGATTATGATATCCAGGTGCAATGGTGCACGCCTATAATCCCAGCAGCTCAGGACGCCGAGGCAAGAGGATCGTAAGTTCAAGACCAGTCTTAGCAGCTAAGAGAGGCCCTGGGTAACTTAGCAAGACCCTGTCTCAAAAATAAAAAATTAAAACAGCTGGAGATGTGGCTCAATGGTTAAGTGCCACTGGGTTCAATCCCTGGTACTAAATAAATAAATAAACAAATAAATAAATAAAATGACCATGATAAGTGGAAAGGGTGCAAGAGGAGCAGATGCAATTATAATTAAGGTGGCAGAGTAAGGCTCATTAAGGTGAGAGGAGGCGAGCAGATTCGTTGTCTATGAGATTGCAAGGCTTTAACTGCAAGCATGCAGACAAACCAGAGAACAGAGAGGCAGCCACAGCAGTTGGGGTGGAGTGAGAGGGAAACAGTGGGGACTAGGCTGGGGAGGTTAGGGGGCTGTGGATGGAGACGTATCTTGGAGGCCACAGTCCTACTCTGAGTGACATACAGAGACACGGCTGGACAAGCGGGACCTTATCTGACTTATGCCTTAAGAGGCTCACTCTGGTCTTGTTTTGAGAATAGATTGGGGAGGGGAGGACAAAGACAGAAACAGAGAGACTAGATAAGACATTGAGTAGCAATTCAAGTGAGAGTAGAAGGCAGCTGGACCAAAGCGGGGAGGAGGAGTTGGATTCTGAATAGATCTGGAGGGGGTGCAGATAGCACCCTCCACTCAACTGAACGTGGAGTTTGAGGGAAAGTGAGGCATTGAGGTTGAGCCAAGGTTTTTAGCTTGAACAAATGGAAGGAGGGGTTCTCATCAAATGAAACTGGAAAATCTCTGGGTAGAACAGGTTGGGAGAAGAGCAGTTCATTTTGGGCATGTCAGATTTGAGATGTCTATTAGATGTCCGATGGGAGGTGTCAAAAGGTTGTAGAGGGATCGGGGCTGGAGAAAAGTATCCATGAGTCATCAGCCTAGAGATGATACTGTCAGATCTCCAAAGAGTGAGTATAGATAGACAAAAGGAAGGGGGATACTAGTCCCTGAAACCACTGAGAAAGAGGAGAGCGAGAGAGGCAGGAGGATTTTTTTCAAACATGGGAAGAATAAGAGCATGTTTGCTTGCTGATGGAAATCACCCAGAAGAGAGCAGAGAAGTGGTGATGTGGATGAGGGAGGGAGAATTGTTGGAGAAATGGTCTTGTAGGCCAGATGGATGGGATGTAGCGCCTGGAGGGAGAGATCGCAGATCAGGCATTCTTCCCACGCCCAGCGTGCAGACCTGTAAGCCTAGCGACTTGGGAGGCTGAAGCAAGAGGACTACAAGTTCAAAGCCAGCCTCAGCAACTTAGCGAGGCCCTGTCTCAAAAATAAAATAAAATAAAAAGGGTGAGGGTGTGGCCCAGCATCTCTGGGTTCAATCCCAGTTACCAAAAAAAAAAAAAAAAAAAAAAAGATCATCCCCACCTCTGGCCCTCAGGGTCCTAAGGTTGGAATTATTTCTATTTATGTAATGTCATAGAGCTGGATGGCATCTGAGTGCTGAAACCACATGCCTACTACTTTCAGGACTTCTCTACCCTGATAGGAAGATTCTGGGAGACAGTTCAGAGAGATGAAGGACAGTGCACAGTCTTCCGTCTCTCACGCTCACAGTCCCTAGTTCTCACAGTACCTCGTGCTGGGATTGCCGAACTCTTGGTTAATGACTCTGGAATCCTGTTTAACTCTCTATCAGCGACAGCACTGGGACCCTAAGGTTCATGTGCCACTCTGAGTGGTGATGTTCTCCCTGCTCTCAGGACTGAAGATGGGAGGGCAGGGCAGGGTTCACATGTTAACGTAACCACAAAAGAGTAAGATGCCAAGAAGGTAGGAGGAAGCTGGAGAGTAAGGTTGGAAGCAAGTTCCATGAAGAATGGGGTGATTCACACGGTGCTCAAGCAAGATAAAGACTGAAAGGCGCCCACTGGGTTCAGCAAAAGGAGGCTTTGTCAAAGCAGTTTCAGTGGAGCGGCCAGGAGGAAGCCAGATTGCTGGGGTGGAGGATGTGTGGGAGGCGAGGAAGTGGAGACCACGTGTGAGGAACATCTGTCCAATTCCTACGGCTGCAAAGTGCAGGGGAAAGAAGCAATGACCACCTGGGGTCAAGGTCAAGGAAGCAAGGGTTATTTCAGGGTAGGAGATATTTGGGATGTTTGGAAGCAGAGACGAGAGAACCAGAGGAGGCAGGATTGGAGTAAAAGACAGAGTAAGAAGTTTTGAAAGAGGTGGAAGAGGCTGAGAATCCCAGTAGAGGGAAAGGAAAAAAGTGAAAGAAACTCAGAGATTTTTCGCGCTGGACTCCTCCCTATGGATGAAAGTTAATGTCTGCAATGGTGACAAAGTTGTCCTCAGTTCAACATGAACAGTGGAAGCTTCTCTGTTGGGGAGGTCAAGCAGCAATTGGAGCACCCCAAAGCCCCCTGACCCACCCTGGAACCAAGTCACTGATTCCTGATTCAGGAAACAGGTGGGGGAGCATGGCCAGTAAGGCTGCTGCTGCTTGGCTTGCAGAGTTTGAAAGCTGCAGGGGCAGAGAGCCAGGCCTCCTTTGCTCCATGAGGAACATGCAATTTCCCAAGGTGGGAAGTGGGGACACTGGTTGAGAGTGTGAGGGAGGAATTGGACTAGGAGAGACAGAGGAGCCAGAGGAAGATGGGGAGAGTGTTTTAATGTGGATGGCAGGGCTGGCCTCAGGAGCTACACGGCCTCGTGCCGAGAAGGCGCCTGTGCTTCTTGCATCCCCGGATGCTGCTCTCCTGACTATTTAGTAATTATCATTTTTCTTCATTTTCTTAGTACACTATAATTATACACAGCAGTAGGACTCATTAAGCTCCTTTGTACATGCACATAATTTGATCCTTCTCATTCTCCAGTACCTTCCTTTCCTCCCTCCCTACGTAGCTCTCTCTGATCCACTTGTTCTAATCTAGTGATCTCCCTTCTATCATTGTTAATATTTTAATAGGTGCATTATAATTATATACAAGCAGATGGTGTAGTTGTACATGCACACAGCATAATTTGGTAGATTTTTGCACAGAAGGCTTCACCTCTGCATTTTGTACTGGAACCTACTAACAATGCAGCTGATACTGAGGGAAGGCCTTTAAGAGTCCAAATGAGTTGGTTGAGGTCATCACTGCCTTGCTTTGATGTTTGACATGTTAATAACAAAACCCAGTGGTACACCACCAGGCAGAAAGCCCCACCAAGCAGCCAACATCCACCCAAGACAAAAGATCCTCAGCTGGACTTTCTTTTCTTCTCTCTCTCTTTTTGGTACCAGGGACTGAACCCAAGGGTGCTTGACCACTGAGCCACATCCCCAGCCCTTCTTATTTTTTATTTTGAGACAGGGTATCACTAAGTTGCTTAGGGTCCTGCTAAGTTGCTGAGGCTGACTTTGAACTTGCAGTCCTCCTGCCTCAGTCTCCCGAGTTGCTGGGATTACAGGTGTGTCACCACACCTGTAATTGCCCCTCAGATATTGCCCCTCAGATATCAGCGGACAACACTCCCCTCACACCAGCTCTTCCTACCATGACATAGAATGGAAAGGCCCAGCTACATCCACCTTGGTGACCAAGGGAATGCTCCGGCTCTAATCCCCAGGGGATGGCCTCGAGGGTTGCAACGGCCACAGGAGATCTGTATGCCTCTTGCTTCCTTCGGATTCTCTCCCTGCTCTTTGTCATCATTCAGCAATCAGTTGTTGCAGATACTACATGCCAGAGTTCACCATCAATCCACCCAGCAAGATCTTAGCATGTCCCCGGTACTCTTCAAAAGGAACGGGTATACAAAGAAAGACCTGGAATGAGCAGGAGGGAAGGGGAGGACCTGTAGAGCACTTCATGTCCCATTTTCCCCACCCACCTTTAATTCAAAATCACATTCAAAAACCTCTCTTCTTATGCTCCAAGTTACTATTTAAAAAATAGGAATTTAGCTGGGCATGGTGGTGCATGCCCGTAATCCCAGCAGCTCAGCAGGCTGAGGCAGGAGGATGGCAATTTCAAAGCCAGCCTCAGCAACTTAGCAAGGCTCTAAGCAACTTATCGAGACTCTGTCTCATAATCAAAAATAAAAATGGTATGTGATGTCTCAGTGGTTAAGAGCCCTTGGGTTCAATCCCTGGTACAAAAAAAAAAAAAAAAAGAAAAGAAATTTATCTTGCAGTATGAATTTAAAACCTTATTCTTAAATTTCCACATTGGGATCTGCAGGGCCCCAGGCTCTCTCCCAAGTACTGGTGGAGCAGGGAAGTACAAAGATACTGCAGTAGAGTTCACCCCTTGACGTGGTCAAAGACAGAAGGAATCTTTGTGGGCTAGAACGGTGGCTCAGCGGTTACGGCCCTTGCCCAGCATGAGCAAGTACATGGGTTCAAACCCCAGCACCCACGTATATAACTCAATGTCAGAGCAAAGGCCATGTAAAAACTCAATAAAAATTGATCCTCTCTCTCCCTCTCTCACTATCCTTCTCTCTTTAAAAAGAAAAAGAAAAAAAAAAAAGAAGGAATACTTTATGAACATCCATTTCCAACACATTTCCAATGTGAAAGATTAGAATTATATAAAAGAGAGAAAATAAAATCTCAACCTTATATTGCATTTCTATAACTTCCTCTCTCCTCAACTCTGGTCAACAGTTGTATGCATTCTCCCAGTTCTCTTTGTTTACATGTAAATTCATGTGTGTAAGTGTGTGTACCTCATACACAACTATATTTACATATATATAATACATCACATATAACCTTAAAAATTAATGGGATCACTTCTGGGTATTTTCCCAAAGGAGTTAGAATCAGCGTACTATAGAGATACGGCTTCATCAGTGTTTATAGCAGCTCAATTTGCTATAGCTACACTATGGAACCAACCCAGATGCCCCTCACTGGACGAGTGGATTCAAAAACTTTGGTACATATATACACTGGAATACTACTCAGCCATTAGAGAAAATGATATTATGGCTTTTGAAGCCAAATGGATGGAGATGGAAAAAATTATGCTAAGTGAAGTATCCCAATCTGAGACTAAAGGGCCAAATGTTTTCTCTCATTTGTGGAAGCTAGATTACATCTGGAAATAGTATGTTAGATGGCTAAGCTAATAATAACCTCAAATTGTATGAATTTTTACTCAAACAGGGGGATGATTGCCTAGGATACCTGGAGGCATAGGGTGGGGGATGGAGGGGGGAGGGATTAGGAAGGATATCTAGGAGGCTGGAGGGTGGGAATATGGGGGAATTATCTCAGGAGGAGATCTCTGACCTCCATGAAATATCCATTTAACTCAGGGGTTCTTCTGGGGGAAACATAGAATCACGGGGTACCCAAGGGGGGCATCCATGACATGGCATCAACCTTGGATAACTATGTAAATATACATTTGTTCTTGATTGCTTGACAATGATTCCCCCTCAATTGTAACTCCGTATTCATCTAATTAAAAAAAAAGAAAAAAATTAGTGGGATCATAACACACACATGTTTTGAATCTTACTTCTTTTTTGAAAGAAAGAGTGGGACAGTGAGAGAGGATCAATTTTATTTAGTTCTTCTTGTGGCTTTCATTGCTCTGACACTTCGTTGTGTACATAGTGCTATGGTTCGAACCCATGTCCTCTCACATTCCAGGCAAGTAAGTACCTTAACTACCGAACCACCACTCCAGCCCCTGAATCTTACTTTTTAACTTAATGACATCTATTTCCATTATAAATCATATGGATCGATGCAATTCTTTAGTTTTTTTAGTACCAGGGATTGAATCCAGCAGCATTTAACCACTGAGCCACATCCCCAGCCATTTTTATTTTTTATTTTGAGACAGTCTTGCTGAATTAGCTAGGGACTTGCTAAGTTCTGAGGCTGGCTTTGAACTTGCCATCTTGCTGCTTCAGCCTTCTGAACCACTGGGATTAGAGGCATGGGCCACCATCCCCAGGTACACAGTTCTCTTTTAATGGTAGTGTAGGATTACATCATAGTTTCTCTAATCATTCGATCTTTGCTAGGTATTTAGATGGTGTACCATGAATATTACCAATAATCCTATCCTGAGTGTCCTTGTGCATACATGCTATGTTCATGGGCAGGTTTTTTTATGTTCTGTTGTTTATTTATATTTTGGAGAATGTTCAGAAGAGGTGTTTCCATAGCTTTCATTATGCTTATTCTTGCAACTGCCACACTACAATTTTTTTAAAAGTCACCAATTTCTTCTCCCCCATCAGTGTGTAAATATGCCTCTTTCCTCAGATCCTTGCCCATATTTAGCACTGATCTCTAATTGCTGCTTTAATATTCATTTTTTCAATTACTAATAACTTTTCAATTCATTTGTTGTGCTTGCATTCTATGAATTATGTCTTCATACACATTAACAACCATGCTATGAAGTAGGTACTATTATTATCACCATTTTACAGATAAAGAACTGAATACCAGGGTGAGTGACAAAGTAACTTCCACTTGACACAGTGAAAAGTGGGAGGAGCTCAGTCTCTGGAATTGGAACGCTACTTCCTGGCTCTAGGACCCAAGACTAACTATTCAGCCCCTCTGTGCTTCCCTGGTCTCATCTGCAGAATGGAAATACTAATAACTGCATTTATTTTATAAAGTTACTATGAGGATGAAATGAGAAAATCCATGATAATATTTGAATAATTGCTGACACATCACACTCAATATATGCCAGCTATTAATATTATAGAAAAATATGCAGATCTAGAGTAGCTGGGGAAACATTTGTGATGCAATAGCAAATACAGAAACTCCACAAACGTATTTTAGTTTTGAAATTTTGCGAAAACTATATCTGCTCATAGGAAAAGATTTGGGAGAAATACGTGAAAGAGTTTCTTTTTTAGGGTGATGGGATTATATGTGGCTTTTTTTGTATTTTTATGTAGTGCTATAATTAGCAAAGGGAGAGAAGAAGGAAATAAACTCTGACTATGGACTTTGCCTGACCATGTGAAGGAGTCACCAGCGCGCTGCAGGCTGGTGCCATGCCTCTGTGATTGCCTGAGCCAGGAGGGCTAGCTTGCCTTGTGTGCTCCCAAAGGCTGCCGGTGGTGTGGTCACCCTTTGCAAATGCTGGTGCTGCATCTCCTTGGTCACTTGTTTAGCCTTCTTTTCAATATGGAGCCCCTCCTGTGCACTACACACTGGGCACTGATAGACAGTGGAGAGTGAAGGTCTTGGAGCGTGATTTATAAGGAGGAACTTAGCAAACAAAAACATTTTAAGCAAGAATGATCAAATAGGGCTGGAGCGGTGGCTCAGTGGTTATAGAGCTTGCCTGGCAAGCGCAAGGACGCAGGTTCAAACCCCAGCACCATGTACACAACCAAGTGTCGTAGCAATGAAAGCCTCATGAAAAACTAAATAAAATTGATTCTCTCTCTTTCTTTCTCTCTCTCTCACTGTCCCTCTCTCTTAAAAAAAAAAGAATGATCACCTAGGTAAGTGCTATGCAGGGAATGAAAATATAGACAATAATAATGGCTCACTGTGTGGCTGCTTTAGACAGGGGTTAATCAAGGAAAGCTTCTTCCAGGAGGCGGCACTTCAGCTAATGATCAGAAAGCATGGACCTAGGAAGGTCATACTCCGGAGGGTGAACATGGTAAGGGACAAAGGGAGGCTGTGTCTGGACAGTAGTGGGAGCCTAACATGGTCCATTCGCTGGCTACTCAAAGCACCGATGAGGTTCGGTTGCACACTAACTCCTGGGAGCTTGTGGCGATGTACAATCTCATGCCATATCTTGGGCCCACTGTGCTGGACTCTGCATTTCCCCAGTTCATGTGCACAGAAAAGGTGGAAGAGAATTTCTCTAGTTGCCCACGAAGTTGAATTCCAGAGCCCCATCATCTCCTGTTAGGCTTCACTTACTGGACAAGAGAGGAACATTTCAGGCAAACAAGAGCCTAATAGGGCTCACAATGTTCTAGAGAAAACTTGTAAAGATTCTTCAGCTACCTGGACAAGCAAACGGGGATGAGCTAACTCCATGCAGACCCATGTTATGAAATATTTAAGGAGCTTGAAGACACCATTCATTCTGAACTCCCATCACCTGTGTGCAAATTACTGTTCATGGTCAAGGAAGGCTGATGGCTGCTGGACCTTGAGATGAGAGGCAGTGAGTGGACACCTAGAAGCCTTCGTGGAGATGTCTGGGATCAAAGCATGATGAGGAGGAAGCCCTAGTGTCCCAGGAACGAAGATAATGGTCAGGGGACTCTGCTGTTTACATGACGTCTCCAGGTTTTCTAAACCCATGGGTAGAGTTGGAACCATAGACAGCCAACCAGAAACAACCTCTGTAATACTTCTCAGCTCTCTGCAGACTGTTAGAGCAGTCTCCTTGCCAGAGAGGAGAAATTGGTATAAAAATGAATTGTGCCAGGCGCAGTGACACATGCCTATAATCAGAAGGCTGAGGCAGAATGATCACAAGTTCAAAGCCAGCCTCAGCAACTTAGCAAAGCCTAAGAAATTTAGTGAGACCCTGTCTCAATAAAATATAAAAAGGGCTAGGGATGTGGCTCAGTGGTTAAGGGCCCCTGGGTTCAATCCCTGGTACAAAAACAAAGCAAAACAAAAGTGCTGTAGATGTGACTCAGTGGTTAAGCCCCACTAGGTTCAATCCCTGGTACCAAAAATGAAAAAAAAAATTTTTAATGAATTGTTTCATGGCTCTTTCCACGCAGATATTTCATATTGGACAAAACTCCAGCTGTATTTAATGAGTATTCAGGTAAGAATCCAAAGGCTAAAATTATAACTTATTACTAAAGAATATAGAGAAGATTGGCAGCGAATAGCTACTGCCCCTGGTCAAGGTCTCCTCCATCACCAAGGACTGTGTCAGCAGAGAAGCAGCGCAGTGTGGTGGGAAAGTCACAGCACTGGATGTCCTTATCACCTCTGTGACACTGAGCAGGTTACTCAATTTCTCTGAATCTTTTTTCCTCATCTACAAAATACTATTTCCTTTCAGGGCTCATGTGGGACTAAACGAGGCAACGGATGCACACACCAGCACCGAATGTAAGGCCCGTCTTGTCCCTGGCACAACTCTGGTGGCTCTCTGTCAGGCTCCACCGCTCCTTGCCTCTGACAGCGCCACCCCTGCTGACCGTGAAAAGTGTTACAGGAGAATCACCCGGTCTCTGCAGGGCCACCTTCCTCTTTTGTCCCCCTGGCACTACACCACCTAGATGAAACCCATGTGTGTCCTCAAGTATAAATGAGACAGCAAGGCCCACCCCCAGGCTTCCATGAGGATGCATGAAGCCTGGATTTGGCAGACTATCATGGTGTGTGAACACAGTCCCAGTTCATATCTGATGTCCTGGAGTTGTGTTTAACAGCAAAATCCTCTCCAGGGTCCTAGTTTGGATGATAAAGTATAAACCTGTCGGCTTTAAAGGGCTGTGCAAATTACCAGGAAGTGTGTGTTGCATTTATGCTTGGAAGTTACTGTCACTCACTGTAAGCCAAGGCAGAGAAAGGAGTTGAAAAGGTTTTCTCTTTGCCCCCACTATTTGAACAGGCCCCTTCTTTACAAATGCTTGCCATTGGGGTGGGGGTGGGGCAAGAGGAAACTCAGAGTTTTGATGATTGGGAGGAGCCTCAGGAGCAGGAAAACATTGCTGACCAGAAGAGGAGCACCCTCCTGGGGCCCCCTCCACCCATGTCTGCCATGGGCCACTCAGCTCCTGTCCAACCCTTCACTGTGACTGTTGACTCACTCCCAGGCAGGTCTAGGCCTGTGCTCAACTGTGTGGAGAACCTCCTCTTTCTTCCTGCCAGAGAGGACAGCCAACATCATCCTGCGAATGTGAAACCCACAGGGGCCTCCCAGAGGCCAGACCCTGGCTGGGCCTCCTGGGTTCCTCCCTCCTTTTCCTTCTCGCTCTCCCTCTTTCCCTTGTGGAAGCTATTCGGAGATTGAGCAATGCTCTGGAATAACTGGGTCAGGTCAGGCATGTGTGGGAGGAGGACACAATTGGACTGTGGAGGTGACTGTGTATGAAGCAACAGCCAACACACCATTAGCCAAACAGGAATATCTGGACCATCCACACACTGACTACTCAGCAGCCCAGCACTCGCTGGGCCAAGGCCAGCTAACTCAGAGAGTAGTTTCACATTATGTGAATGTATAGAAATGTCACAATGAACCCTATTATTGCATACAATTAATAGGCACTAGTAATTATAATTAAAAAAAAGAAAAAGAAAAAGCTTCACCAAGTCCCTGCTCGCTCCTCATCCCCGTGTCCCTCCACTCCACTCTTCATCATGCACCTCTGTCTTTAGTCAAATGGACTTTTCAGGACCCTCTCAAAGTGTCAGGTGTCCAGGCTGCTGGGATTCCCCCATGCTGCTCTTTCCCCCTGCTGTGTTCCCAATCTCTCTCTCTCTCTCTCTCTCTCTCTCTCTCTTTTTTGCTCCAAAAATTTCTACTCTGACATCTGCTTCTCTGAAAAGTTTTCCCTGGCCCTCTCAGGCAGACTTAGTTATTTCTCGTCTCTCCTCCCAAAGCACAACTCTTAAGTGCCCATTCATGCCTCACGACTCTATCTCCCAATTTGCTTGACTGAGCTGCTCTTGGGAGGAATCACATCACACTCAACTTTGTATGTTTAGAATTCCTCACAAGAATGAGCTCTTGTGACATTCTCAATAATCATATGACAAGTAGATGAATGACTGAATGAGGAATGGCAAGAGAGCTGGCTATGGGGTCAAGACATCTTGATTGATGACCCAACTCTGCCAGTGAACGCTGTGCGATCTTGGCCAGGTCACGAAACCTCCCGTAACCTCACGTGCCTCACCCATAGAATGGTAATGGCAACGCCCAGGCTACCTACCTCACAGGTCCTCGGTGGAAATCCAGTGACATAATTTATGGGAAAGCATCTTGCACACATCCCAACCCCATGAAGTCTGCTGGACTGATGGCTTCATACCTCTCACTCCTATGCAAGGTAGGTGTTGGAAAGGGACGCTTCCTGCTCACCCAACTCGCCAAAAAACTGTCAGCAGAAGCATCTCTCAGAGCAAGTGCAAAGACAGATGTATGTGCTTATATGGAAATGTGTTTTTAACCAATATAACATGAGAATGGAATTCTTTTTTCCCCACATCCAGCCTTGATAGCTAATTAATTCCACCTGGAGGAAGGAGCCAGGCATTGAGCAAGGAAGAGTTCTTAGTCCTTGTTTGGGAAAGAATTCACGGTAGCGCTCTCATGTGGATCAGGGGAATGAAAAAAAGATCAACCAAGTCCTGGCTTTGAAGGATCTCAAAGGTAATTGAATCTGACTCATTGCTTTATTGGCAACCCAGGAAGGTGACCTGATTAGCTCAAGAAATGTAAATGGCAGAATTGGCCATGACTTCCTGACCCTCTTTCCACGGCTCTTTCTCCTACAGGCCAAGTCTCCTGACCCCAGACTGTCTGGACATTTCTTTTTTTTTTTTTTTTAATTGAGGAGTTGAGTGGTTGTACAATCATAAATCCATATAAAATAACAATAATTGATCCTCGTGGAGGATCTCGATTCTTCTATATTTACCCCTATAACAGGTATAAATAAATGTCTACACACACACACACACACACACACACACACACACGATTGTAACTTTTCCAGAATTAAATGATTGCTTAAGTATTATTTGGCTTTTTGAGGGGGAGTAAAGAGTAGCTACATTGTTGATTGTCTTCCTATGTCCCTCCCTATCCTCCCTGCCTCTCCCCTCTGCCCTTCCCCTCTACCTATCTATGCTCACCCTAGATTATGTGTTGCTCCGCCTTTGCTGGGTCTGATACATGAGTTTGACTACCTTTCACCCAAGCCTGGGTTTAGCTCCAGCCTCCACACATGAGGGAAAACATTCCACCCTTGAGTCTCTGGGTTTGCAAAACGTTGCTCAGCATGATTTCTTCCACTGTCATCCATTTACCTTCAAAGGCCACAATAACCAGTCTATTGGTGGCTGTTAGACTGGACAAGTGTGGACCAAGTTAATTATCCAATGAAATATTCTCAGCATCTATTGTGCCCAAAGAAATACTGAAATTGATGATCTTTGACACCCTCTTGCCTTCCACCTAACAATTGCCTTCCACCTAACAATTCCCTTTCTCAGGTCCCAGGTGGTTTTGCAATAGTATTTAACCCTTTAGCAAGATATTTATAAGTTGTCTTTGATGCACCAAGTGCCTGAGTAGATGTTGAGTTCTGAGACACAATGTCCCAAACTGCAAAGTGGGGGTGGACTGCTCCCTGGGAACTAGTATTCCTGCACCTTGACCCTGCTACCATCTCATGGGGAGGGGGGGGTTCTTGACAAGGCATTTTCCTCCTTAGTCTCCAAATCTGTAAAACAATGCCAAATTCCTCCCAATTTCAAATCAATGAAATCATCTGGGATTCTCCATGTCCATCTGACAAGGCCAGGATATTGCATTATTTATATAGATTTAGATATAGATACACACATATTACATATTTCTGGTATGGGGATTAAACCGAGGGGCACTTTACCACTGAGTTGCATCTCCAGCCCTTTTTTATATTTTATTTTGAGCAGGGTCTCGCTGAGTTGCTTAGGGCCTTGCTAAGTTGCTGAAGCTGGCTTTGAACTTGTGATCCTCCTGCCTCAGCCTCCTGAGTTGCTGTGATTACAGGTGTGCACCACCACGCCTGGCTTAGATTTTTTTCTTAACTCAGATGTTGTCCCTAACCCAGATGAAGGGGCATAAGGGTGTCAGGGACTGTGCAGAAGACCTTTAAAATATTAGAGCAACATTTTTAAAATTAGCCAATTGTGTAGATTGCAACTCCTAACTCCTCCAATCAGAGTGAAGAGCAGCGCTGCATCGGGACATATGAGCAGGCAGACTGCTCGCCCAGGAGCTCTTGCTAGCCAGGGGCTGTAGCATGCCCTTCCGCAAGAAGTAAAATTTGCCTTGCCCACCCCCCCAAAATTTTTTTTGTTTGTTTTGAGCAATATGTTAGGCTAAATGGCATCCTCAGGTGGGAGCCAAGTGGCAGGGCAACAGTTCTGCTCCCCTCTTGTCTCGCTTTGTGAACAGTACTTCTCTCCTTCCTGTCTTGCCCTCCAGGAAGCTGAGGAGCAAGAACCCTTGGCCTTAGTCTCAGTCTCTGTTTAATGTTATTCTTTTTTTTTTTTTAAGAGAGAGAGAGACAGTGAGAGAGAGAGAAAGAGAGAATCAATTTTATTTAGTTTTTCATGTGGCTTTTGTTGTGTACATGGTGCTGGGGTTCAAACCCACGTCCTTGCGAATGCCAGGCAAGCACTGTAACCACCAAGCCACTGCTCCAGCCCCCAATGCTATTCTTTCCTCTTCCAGTTGTTGTTCTGGACTTTGTTTCTGCCTTCTCCTTGGTCATCGCTTCAGCATCACAGCTTCAACTACCTGCTTGATGCTGAGGATTCTCAACCCTTGTTGGTTGCCCAGAACAGCTATTTACTCTTTCCCTTGGACGTCACCTCTGAGCCACAGACACACTTCTGACATATCCTCCTGAGGGTCCTCCAGTCCTATTAGATTCCACATTCCTCCCTATGATCTCCATGACCCTGACGCTTCTCTTCCAATCTTTTCCATCTTGCTAATGGTGCCACCACTCAACCAGTTGACTGGGCGGAACGCTGGAAGTCATCTTCCAGCTGACTCCAGACATCAGCTAATCAGTCTTGCAGGTTTTCTTTCCTTAGCCTTTCTTGTTTCCATCAATTTTGTCCAAATTCTTGCCTTAGCATCTCTCACCTGTAACACTTTATCAGCTTCTTAAGCTGTCTTTCTCTCACCGTTTCTATCTCTTTCTCTCTCTCTCTCTCTCTCTCCTTCCTTCCTTCCTTCCTTTTCTCTTTCTCTACTGTGGATTGAACCCAGGTCCTTGCTCATGCTAGGCAAGTGCTGCACCCCTGAGCCACATTCCCCAGCCCCACCCCACCCCCCCTTTTTTTTTAAAGAGAGAGAGGGACAGTGAAAGAGAGAAAAAGAAAATCAATTTTATGTTGCTCTAACACTTTGTTGTGTACGTGGCGCTGGGGTTCAAACCTGCAACCTTGGACATACCAGGCAAGCATGTAACCACTGAGCAACCACTCCAGCACCCATCCTCAGCCCTTTTTAAATTTTATTTTGAGGCAAGGGTCTCATTAAGTTGCACAGGCTGGTCTTGAACTTGCATTCTTCCTGCCTCAAGCTCATGGGTAGCTGGTATTACAAGTGTTCACCACCATGCTTTTTTCTTAGTGTCTCTTCTTCCAATCAATCCTCCACACTGGAGCTAAGAGCAATAGGTCTCATCCTTGAGGACACATTATAATCACGTGAGAAGCTTTAGCCCACAGACACCTAGGTTCCTCTAGCCCCAGAGATTCTAATGTACTGGCAAATGACCTGGTATGGGAAGTCTTAAATGTCCTTTGGGTGATTCTAATGTAAGTCAAGCTTGAGAGCTACTGTGCTGAAATAAGTGTTCTAAAGCTACTTGCAGGACAGTCTAAACCCTATTACTGGGCTGGAGCGGTAGCTCAGCGGTTTTGGCGCTTGCCTGGCAAGCACGAGGACCCGTGTTCAAAACCTAGCACCACGTACACAACTGAGTGTTGGAGCAACTAAGGCCATGTGAAAAACTAAATAAAGTTGTTTCTCTCTTTCTCACTGTCTCTCTCTCTTTAAAAAAATAAATAAACAACATAAACCCAATTCCTGGCATTACTAAGCATTGTCAGCTAAGCCAGTCTCCCTCATCTATTGCTTGAACTTCCCAGGTGATTCTAGGCTGCAGACAAGAATAAGACCCGGGTACGTAGCTACGGCGTGGAAAATGGATCTGTTTGGAGAGAGTAAGAAAAGGGAGGTTGATTCAGTGGTCTAGGTGAAAGATGATGAGATAAAGCTGGCAACAGAAGAAGTGGAAATAGGGAACTATGCTGACCTTCTTCCCCTCCCGCAAGCTCAGAGGCATGATTAGAGAAAATGCCCCTGGATGCAAAGGCTGACAGTACCTTCCCATGATTCCACTCGGTTGCACATCGTTCCAGCAGAGAGAATTTGGCTAAGCAAATACAACACCTTAGCTCATGCAGTAAAAGACAGGAAGGGAAAGAATTGCTCAATACCAGAGAAGTCCCTACCAAACAACTGTGCTGCACAAAGTCCCAATCACTTTCTGGCATAAAGTAATTCTTCACTTTCCCTTTGAGTAGGCTCCTGTGCATTCTGAGCCCACCAAAGCTAGCCTTCCGTATTGTTCTCTCCCTGTTGCCCCATTTTCTTTTCCTCTCACGGTCCTCTCGGTTTGTTATTTAATATCTCTACTCCTCCTTCTCCTGGTTCTGATTCAGGTCCAGCCAACTGGGTGTGTGTGGTTTTTGTCCTTGGTGGAGCTGGTGGGCTGAGGCTGGGGGGCTCTTGGAACCTGGTCTGATGATTCCCAAGCCCACATTCTTCCTGTGTTATCAAGCCTCCTTAAGGAACTTTGTTTTTCTGATAAGCCAAGGCTTTTCTGTTTTTCTGATAAACCAAGGCTTTTCCAAGAGCAGTCTGATCTGAACAGCATGAGGTCAGAACACAGATGTGCAGGAATGAGCATTTCCAAAGCCTTATGGTTTCCAGATTGATGGCAGCCACAGTTCTTGTGAGATTTCTCAAAGGAGAATTTTCTTCAAGGAGCGTTCTTTGGAAGCAGCATGGACGAAAGGATGGGCTTAGGAAGCAGCAAAGGTGCATAAGTCCTGAATAAGAGGCAGGTCACCATGAGAAAGTTACTTGCCCTCCTTGGGACTTGCTTTTTTCGATCAATAACTCAGGGTCCCCCTTTTGCTTTGGTTCCATTTACTATGAAGATTCTGTGAAAGAATGTCTGGGAAAGTGCTTTTGAAACTGTGAAGGCCTCTAATCCATAAGGACTTATTATTCCACGTGCAAATGCAAGCAATTGATTCTTGGAAGTGAACCGTAGGATTGATGCATTAGTTTGAAATGCCAAAATGGTCCAGGCATTGGATTTGTCAAGTGTACATATGGTTTTCTAACAAGGGATCATAATTTGTCTTGGGACATCCAAAAACTCCTGTAAAACAATACTGTGCAGGTTGTAACATATTGAAGATTAAGACGTATGGGCAAGATACCCAGATTTACAACATATTGGCTGTTTTGCAATTTGAAAATCTGAAACCAGAGTTTGGAAAGAACTATTTCTCTCCCAGCCAAACATCAGAGCCAAAGAAAGACAGAATCCAATAGAGAAGGTCCAATGCATGTTTCCAGAGTCCAGTCAGGGTTGGCAGACCTGAAGGTCCACAGGGGTGAGATGGCAAGGGAAGTGAGGGGGACTCAATGCTGGCCCATGGTGGCTATATGGAATCAGGGCTGAGCATGCCACAGTTTCCAGTTTTTCAGGAGAAGCTGGAAATCTGGGTTTTTGTATATGCATGTATATGAAATTTCCATTTTTAAATGCTGGCAGCAGAACAAATTTAAAACACTGGGTGGGCCAAGCTAAATAGATGTGTTGATTGTATTTGGCCACCCACCCATCACCTCTGGTCTGGACCACCTGGCTGCCCATGACAACTACCTGGGGAGGTTTTGGAAATGCCAGTGCTCAGGCCTTACCAGAGACTAATTAAATCAGAATTTCCAAGGCTGGGGCTCAGGCATAGTAGAGTTAAAGCTGGCCAGACAGTCCCAGTGTTCAGCCAAGTTAGAGAACCTGTGCTTTAGCGTCTCACGCTTGGTGGCATCAGACCCTCCTGGGAGCTCATTAGGTTCTCCATGGATGAGGTTCCTTATTTGTGTTTTAACAAATAATCAGGGATCAGGTCTTGTGCCTTGAACTGTAAGGTACATATGAATCACCCAAGCATCTTATTAAAATGCAGGCTGTAATACACATAGTTCCTGAGTGATGCTGTCCTGTTGGTTCAAAACCCACACTCTGAGCGGCAAGATTCTCCATCAGGAGTTGCAAACCCCAGCTCTGTGGGCCAATCCCAGCCTATCTTCCTATGTCCTGCAAGAATGAGTTTTTACATTTTTAATGGTTGAGAAAAAATTAAAAGAGGAATAACATTTCAAAACTCATGAAAGTTTATGAAATTCCAATTTTGCTGTCCATAAATAAAGTTTTACTGGAACACAGCCATGCCCACTCATTTACATATTGCTTATAGCTGCTTTTATACCACAACAGCAAAGTTAAGTAACTGAGAAAGAAGCCATATGTACCACAAAACCTAAAATATTGACTATATGGACTTTACAGAGAAATTTGCCAACCCCTGGTCTAACTGGTCAGCCAGAGGGCCTGCAAGCAGCTCGTCCCTGCTTTGCCCTTCCTGTGGCTACTAATATGGCTGTGAGTATTGGGCAAGTTGCTTCATCCTACTGAGCCTCAGTTTCCCTTTCTGTGACATAGGTATCACATAACTCCTGCCTCGCTGATTGGATCAGATTAGAGACGAGGATGCTTCTGAATGTGCCTGGTGCCCTTGGCTTCTGCACATGTTCTACACATTACTTCCTCTGTGTCTGTGTTTCCTTTTGTCAGATGTTATCCTTGTACCTGCTTGAAGAGAGACCCTAGGAGAAACGCTTCTGCAGAGGTCAATGATTTAGGGCTGGAAAATGAGTTAGCCCTACATCATTGACCTCTGCAGAGGCCTGCTTACACAGTTAACATGACGCTTGGCTCTCCCCTGGCTCTGGGACTGCTTCCTCCTGTGCATCCCTCCCCAGACTCCTCATCTGCTGCACAGTTATCAATTTATTGACTCAGTTCCAAATCCACCCTTCTTTGCCCTGCTTTGTGATCCTGGAATTAGACCCTAGGGGTATTTCTCCATTACCAGTGGATTCAGCCTTAAGATTTGTCAGTAGAGGTTCCTGTCAGGCCAGAGTTAAGAGGCTGAGGCTTCCCTCTCTGCTTCTAGGGTGCTGCCTTTGGGCACCAAGGCAATCCAGAGGCAGGTGGTAGGCCCAGCAGCGCTCACCTGACAGTCCTCAAGAGCTGGCTGCTGTGACGGCCAGCAAGTTCTCTTCCACTGGAAAGCTGTGCCTACTGACCAACTCCAGCCTGCCTGCACCTTCTAGTAACATTTTCTGCCTCCTGAAAGGCTTTTCCTTTGCACCAGTGCTGGCCCATACTCTGAGGCAAGTCTTTTGGCCATCAGAAGGCCTCATGGTCCTGCAGCAGCAATGTGATCTCAGAGAGACTTGCATCTCAGCCTTGGAGGGAGGGAGGAGAGGAAGTGGAATCCTTGTGAGTTCTTATTCACTCTCTTCAGTTTCCCAGGAGTAACTTCTCCCTGGAGTGTTGCTTCTGAGCCCTTTAGAATTCTCTTTTCCTTTTCTAATAAGCAACCACATTTTACGAGTTAGAAGTCCTTTATAATTGTATGAGTTATCTAAAATAGTCAAAATTTTAAAATAAAACAAAATGTACAATGGAGACTCCCAGGACTTGGGAGAGGGAGCAATGGGGAGCTAGTATTTCAAGGGGACTGAGAATCAATCTGAAGAGATGAAAGAGTTCTAGAGATGGATGATGGCGATGGTTACAAAACAATATGAATGTACTTAATGCCACTGAACCGTACATTCAAAAAGTTAAAATAATCAATTTTATGTTATGTAAATTTAGCCATAATTTTTTAAAGATTTTTTTTTAAAGAGAGAAGGACAGTGAGAGAGAGAGATAGAGAGAGAGACAGAGAGAACCAACCCTTACTGAGTTTTTCACATGTCTCTCTTTGCTCAGACACTTAGTTGTGTACATGGGTTGCTGGGGTTTGAACCCGTGTACTTGCGCATGCTGGACAAGCACCAAAACCACCGAGCCACCGCTCCAGCCCCATAAAGATCTTGATATTAAAATTTCAAGTTACAAGCATAGCTTTTCTTCTCCTGGCTGGGCCTGAGCTGATGTACCAGCCACTGCAACAGCATCCCCCCTGGCCATTCCTCTTTCTAATCTTTTGCTTTAATTTAATGCATCTTTCAGCCAGTAATAAAATCCATGTTCCTAAGTGCATCTCTGACCTAATGTTCTCCTATTTCAAACCTCCCTCCTTAGCTCTCTGCTGCTTAATGAGTGGGACCCCAACACCTAAGCCAGGTACCCAAGGACCTTTGACCACCTAACACCTTCTTGCCTTCCAAACATCAGTTCCTGATGCTCCAGCCAGACCTTATCACCTTGTTTTCTCTCTGCTCACTTTGAACTTGATTTTGACCTCTCCACAATTGCTCAGGCATTTCCTGAATCCCTTCCATTTCTCCTTCCATGCCCACACTGCCACAGTGCTAAAGCCCAAATATTCTTCAAGACTCTGTACTACCAGTTCACAGCAGACCACATTCATCCCTCATTATGCATTAGACGCATCTGCATGTTATCCCTCCAAATCTTGTAATATAATCATACATGTGACTCCAATTCCCAGTGGTGCAGAGGATTCCTGAGACTGATCACATATTGAAATAATCTTTGAATTTCTCCAAAGCAAACACAGAGCCCTGTGCATAGGCAAGATGTGGGGCGGGGGGACTTTACAAAAAAGTTCATGGCACTTTCAAACTCATCTTTGTTCTAGGACAGGCATGGCCAAACAGTTTTAGCTTGCCTACCAATCTAATCAATGGGAAGTGGATGCTTGAAGTGCTGTGTAAAGACAGACAAAGCTACATGTGTCTCACAGCACAGTAATTCATGATTGGTTAGTAATGTCTGCCATGCGTGTGGGATGGAAAGTGGAAACCAGCACAAACTAGATGAATATTTCTGTTCTACGTGCTTGGCTAAGCAGACAGAATGTGAATCCTTCGGAATACATATTCAGTTAAAGGTAGAATGTCAGATTAGGCATGTTGGCAGCTTAGGAGGTTGAGGCAGGAGGATCACAAGTTGAAAACCAGTCTTAGCAATTTAGTAAGGCCTTGAGCAATTTAGTGAGTCCCTGTCTCAAAATAAAAAATAAAAGGAGTGGGGATATGGCTCAGTGATTAAGTGCTTGGGTTCAATCCCTGGGGAAAAAAAACAAAAAAAGAAGGAGGAGGAAGAGAAGGAGGAGGAGGAGGAGGGGAAGGAGAAGGAGGAGGAGGAGGGGAAGGAGAAGGAGGAGGAGAAGGAGGAGGAGGAGGAGAAGGAGGATGAGGAGAAGGAGGATGAGG